>JAVCKT010092316.1:0-14294 GCA_032273925.1 Rhynchotus rufescens
TGTAGACTTCAGGAAGATAAGAGTAGTTGTCATTTTGCAGAAGACCATTCTTTTTGTAATTTCTTGTTCAGCTGGAGTAAAGTGCCTATTTGCTTGTCTTCTAATCTGTTTTTCTGCTTGCTTTTGATTATAGATTTTTTGTTTTTAACTTCCTTTGTTATTTCTAAATTATGTCAATTTTTAGGCTTTTTTGTTGATTTTCCTTCTGACCATATTGAACCTCTGCAGTCTATGCTGGGCTTGATTTAGATTAAATAAACATGGTCATAATGTATGAATTAAACTCATGCAACTTGCAAGATCAGTCAAGATTGAACTGAATGTAGCGTCTTGTCTGTATCTGTCCATGCTTTAGAATACAGTTGTATCTTCCATTAAAGAAGGTAGGTTATTGTTAATTCATCTCATAATCACCTAAGTTGCAATGAACTAATGTTGGGAACTAAAAGTTTTCTTGAGCGCTGCAAAACCCAAAATCTCATCGGTTGCTGATGGATTTTTCTTTGGAACATTCCTCTCTGCTCGTTACAGTAAGTTGCATGATGAGTATCTGCCTAACACAGGAGCAGATTTTTTTTTGTATATACTTAAAAGAGTGTGTATTACGGCTTGTGTTTTTCTCTATATTTAACAAGCACTAAAGCAAACTCCCTGTCATAAAATACAATATTAACATGAATGATTAGGAAAATGCATGAAGTTAACTGCAGTCTAATTTCATTTTAAATGCTATTTTTTGAGGTTAAGTGATTCAGAGAATCTTCTGAGCTATATTTCAAGTTGCTTCAGAGCTAGCTTAATCAAATACCTTTAAGAAATATCAGATCTTTACAGAAGTGTTCTTTTGCTTTCTTTATTACAGGAGACATTCCGTTGCATGTTAATGTACGGGAGACGTGTGATTCAGGACAACCTGTTGTGATCTCACAGCCTCAAAGTGATGCAGTAAGTTCAGTGCAGTGCACTTTAAACAGAGTGGATGGTACTTCTCATCAATGTAGTTTGAACAGAAAGGTCTATCTGAATGTAACTCAGGGAAATAAGGTTCTGCAAAAGAGGGTAATTTCACTGAGTAACTGTGGCACTTAGTTTTGAAATACTGGTCCTCCACTGTCCTTACGTGCATGTATTTTTGTTTAATTGATCTGAATCATATTCAGCATAGCAAGGACTTACCAGATCCTGGCTTGCCAAGAAGAGGAAGGTCAATGTCAAACCACTTGAGACCTTGCAGCTAATGTGGGTCCTCTAAAGCTGTCAGTTGAGCCCTTGATTATTGAGCCTGGAAACTGTCAAAGGGTCCTATCAGAAGATGTTTGGAACACAAACCTGCATATTGTCAATACCTGGGTTGTTTTCAGCAGGAAGTGGAGGAAATGTTTTTCTTTTGTGCATTTACCATAACATTTTATTGCCAAGCAAAAATATGAGTTGTTGAGGTAGTAGGAGTTAAACATACATGTCTTTAGAGAAAAGCAGTTGTGTATACAAAATGTTGTCATTACTACTGACATAGCAAGACTTTCCTGACCAGATTTTTGTTGTTACTAACCTGTTCCCAATCCTGGAATATTTCTGCCACACTCCATAGGGCACAGAATTGTCTGTCATGTTGCATTTGTAAAGTAGTGTGGTGGAGCCTCAATCTTGACTGGTTATCATTAAAAACAAGTGATTAATTATGATAATAGATGATAGAATCAGTTTTTGAGAGAGAAGCAGCAACAGGTAAGGCATCCTGATTGAACATGTTATATTTGCTGATCTTAGACAAGGCCTGTACTTAGCCTCTGTGCAATGCTGTGAGCTTGAGTCTAGCTCATCATGTCTGGGAAGTCCAATTAAAGTGCTAAGGTTTGAATAGATGTGTAGCTCGGGTCAAAGCTGAGGCAAAACAGCTGGGCAAAGCAAGATGAAAGGCTCTCTCCCCTCACAGTATTCGAAATCTGTATTAATCAAGAGTCTGTAGCCTGCAGGGCTACCAATTTAATAAACATGTAGGATAATGTTCTGAAAATTAACAGAGTCTGGGGTGTTGCCATCTGTTTCTTCTTGAACTATGTTCTCGATAATAAAAGAAGGGGTTATTAGCACCATTTATGGCAATTAAGTTAAATATGAAGAGAAATCAAGATTTTAACGTATGCGTGACTCTGGGGAAACCTTTAATATTCTCTTTTCTCATGTTTGTGACATGATCATTCTCCTTGTGACATTGATCAATGAATTAGAAAATGATTTTGGTAGAAGTCACTAATCTTAAAGCGAAAAAGAATTTTCCCTTATCCCTTATGGTCTACTTCTCATTTTACAGACAGTGATTGTTATTCTCTCATATTTTAAAAGAAAGAAATGAAATTCTTATCACAACTGATAGTAGGAGAGGTCATGTAGGGCCAGATTCTAATCTTTAATGCATGACACCTGTCACCATGTTGCTAAAATAAACTAAAATTGTGGCTGTTGATGCACGAACAATCATAGTTTTTCAAGTAGAGAATCATGCGCACTGAGCTTCTGAAATTATCTCTACTCTTGTCCTGTAACTTCTTTTTTTTTTAATATACGCAAATCGGTGCTGTCTCTGTTAGAACACACTTAACAGATGAAATAGAGTCACAGAACTGAAATAATTCCTAGCTGATTTGGAGACTGGAGAATAAGGATGGTGATTGACTTCTCGGAATCCCAGCATGTTGTCTCACCTTTTAAGCTCTGTGAAGGCTAGACTAAAACATGTTTTTAAAATAAGTTACCTAGTATTTTATTTTTTTGCTTACACACGTGCCACTGGGTTCACCTTTCCTTGCCGATATGTAAAAAGTGTAGCTGTCTGTCTACACTAGAATTTTAAAATGTGCAAGCAAATGTATATTATCTAAATCCTTTATTTTAAAGCACAGTTTATCTTTGTCTAGACATATGCTTAGTTTAATTGGCTTAGATGTAGTTGGTGGAATAAGGAGGCTACGTTTTCACAAGCGATGAGGAAATTACTAACAAGCAAAACAACCCTTCCAGTAAGAAGGAAAATTACTTGTGGAGGTTACTCATCTGTCGGTTCAAGAAGTTGATCCAGGAAGAATGAGTGGCAGCTCTGAATGTGTGTGCAGGCACTCTGCTGCTTTTGGAAAGGTGCTGGAGCGTGTCCGGAGAAGGGAAGGGAGCTGGTGAAGGGCCTGGAGCACAGAGCTTGTGAGGAGCACTTCAGGGAGCTGGGACTCCTTAGTCTGGAGAAAAGCAGACTTTGGGGAGACCTTATCACTCACTACAGCTATCCAAAAGGAGGTTGTAGGGAGGAGAAGGTCAAGCTCTTCTCCAAAATAACTACCAATAGGACAAGAGGAAATGGCCTCAGGTTGTTTCGGGGAGATTCAGTTTAGACACTGGGAAAAAAAAATCTACACAAAAAATAGATAGTCAAGCATTGGAACAGGCTGCCCAAGGAGTGGTGGAGTCACTATCCCTGGGAGCATTAAAGAAATGTGTAGATGAGGCACTTAGGGACTTGGTTTAGCAGGCATGGGGGTGATGAGCCCGTAAGGCTGGGCTTGGTGATCCTGATGGTCTTTTCCAACTGTTGTGATTCTGTGAATACATACCTTGTGGGTAAAACTTCTAGGGTGAACTCAATGCCCTAACTGCTTTGAAAAGCTCACGTTTCCCCAATATACCATGGGAGTTAATGGAACTACAGGCTTGCAGTTTAAGTGCACACTATGTCTGTTAGGCCATGAAACACAATAATGAAACAGGCTATTCTGCTTAGATAGATTATGTGGGACTTGTCAGTCCTTTTCCAAATGAGTCCTGTCCATCTCCTACCCCAGGCTTTATGCCCTCATTAGTTCTATGCTGTCATTAATCATGTCAATCCTAAGGAAGTTTGTAATGGAAAGAATGCTCCAAGAATCAGCTTTGTTTTAGTCTCTCGGTTTTGTTTTTGGCAGTGTTTAAGGCGGCCTGAGGTGAGTGGTCTCGTGTAGCCATTTCCCATCTTTTTCATATTCTCTTAACATCACCTTTCATCACTAAGCTCTGCCTTCCCCAGTGCTGATCTCCAACCCCAACTGTGCAGCATTAATAGTGAGCAGATCTTATCAGTTATTGGGGTGATCTGTGTCTTTCTGTGCATTTCTTCTGCCTCATCCAAACGAAGTGGGGAGGAGGTTTGGCTTTCAAGTAGCTGACATGTTGCTGCTAAATACAAAACTATCCCTTCACAAAAGAAAATGCTTGCTTTCAGAACCAGTCTATAAACTATTACTATTAGAGCTTCCAAACCACAAAGGAAAAAGCTGTGATCTCTAATACTCACTGGTATCATGTTAATATGAAAATGGTTGTGTGTGAGTTAGAACTGAAAATCCTTTACTCCTACTCTGGCTTTCCACCCAAAAGGGGTAATAAAAACCCTCTCCCTTTTTGATTGCAGTCCCTTTTCTGTGGCTTAGTAATGATAAAATAAACAGCCGAACCCAGCTGTATTCAGAGTCTACAGATGGCACATGAAAAAAACTCATGAGTGGGAGAAAAAGTTCAATATATGTGCAGTAGGAATTATGTACAAGACAATAGTGGTAGTTTCTGAGGTGTCATTTAGACTATTCGTCTGTGTTGATGTGTATTAGCTGTGTTTTACTAAATGTGGATGAAAGATCAGATTTCTCAGTGAGAAAATTGTAATCACTCTATAGGAAACTGGGATCAATCAAAGCATGTAATATATATTGTTTTCTCTACCTCATGTAGTAAAACAGAGTATTGCTAAAGCAGTCTTTGAATAATTTTATGAAGTATTTGTTTTTAGAGTTTAGTTTGTGCTAGAGCTGCCTCTATTGATAACAGAAGGTGGAAAAGACTGAAAATAGTATAAAAGATTTGCTAATAAATATGTGCCATAATTTTCCTGCCTGGGAAGTGAGAGAGGATGAAGAATAACATTGTCTTGTTGATTGCTAATGTCAGAATCCTGTATTGCCAAAGAAACTTTATAATCGCAAATCTGGCCTCTTATGAAAGCATTATGTCGGTTTACCAATCCTATATTGAATTAATTTGTCTAAATAACGTAATTTCTATTTTGTGTTTAAAAAAAAAAAAAAAAGCCTCACATTGAGGACATGAAGAGATGCAGAATCCATTGCTTCCTTTTGGGAGATGAATATCTGCCTCATAATTGTGTCTCCTTCTGATTCTGAATTTTTCCAACTTCAGCTTTCAGCCATAGGTTCCTGTTGTGCCTCTGCCACCAGATAAGAGGTCTGCATTGCTAGTATTTTCTTCCTGTGAAGGTACTAAGGAACTATAATCAAGTCCCCTTTTAATCTTCTTTTTGAGAAGCTAAACGACTTAAGTTTGTTTAAGCTTATTACTGTTGGACATTTTCTTTAGCTTTCACTTGTACTTCTTTTTTCTCCTCAGGTTTTTGACATGCATTTAAAGTATAAACGTCAGAACTGGATGCAGATTTCAGAGTGCAATGCAGCTAGAGTATGGCTTACAACCGTTAGCCTTCCCTTTTTTTTAAAAAAAAAAAGTGTTATTTCTCTATTTCATTCATTAGTACAGTAAGTCTGGATACATTCACTTCCTTCACCTCCATACTGTCCCCTGCCTTTTGAACCAAGGGTACTTTGAAGTGCAGCCTTATTGGATCATGTGTTGAGCTACTTGTCCGCTAATGCACTTGGCCTCTTCTTAAAATAACTTCATTCTGTGATAGTCCTTTTGAGGGCCAATCTGTATTAAAATCTAGGGAAAGTTTAACAGGCAATACTAATTGCTCCTTTTATTCCCTTTTTTATATTGCAATTTGAAGTGTGCCATTTTTTGTCATCTGCAACTATTCGCAGTAGGGATTTTACTTTTATTTCCAATTTGGTAAGGAAAAGTTGGCAAGTATGTGCAACTTAAGCTAGTATGCAAGAGCTCACTTAGAAATAGCATTAATTCTTCAGATTTCCCATTGTTCATTTCTCGGGGATTGTCATTTAGCAAATCCCTAGTGCATTCAGAGTTTGCTGATACTGTATGATACCATTTTGGTTATCACAAAGCTTTTCAATACAAAACAAAATGCTCTTCAAAAGCTATCTTATTACATCTTTGCAGTTACCTCTATTGGCCACATTTCTAAGAGTGAAATTGGAGTTGTTTCATAGGATAAGCTTTCTGCAACATTGTGCTGTTTGGCATTTTACTCTCTTGTATTTTAATTATCTAATAAATAAATCCTCTGGCAGCTTCAAGCCATTTTCCATTTTTGGAATCATTTGGAAACAGTTACTTAAGTCGTCCTGCTTTTTTTTTTTTTTTTTTTTTTTTTTTTTTTTTTTTTTTTTTTTTTTTTGTTCCTATTAGCCCAATCTTAGCATTCTTCCAGTCTTTCTTAATGCTCTCGGTGCGCTAAGCTTTATAATAATGCAAACATCAATAGGTTTCAGGTCTCTGCAAACTTCTGTTCTGGGAGACCTGAGTACAGTTTACATGATTCTGCTAATTAAGAAGTCTATCTTTAGATCTTGTATAATCTTTTTCTTCCTTACCTTGATGAGCACACTGTTAAATATAACTTAATGGGCAAGATTCAACACATCTTATGTAAGTGTTTATTAAAAAGAAAGTCTAGTTTATTTGGGATGTTGACTTGAAGTAGCATTTCCATGGGGATTCAGATGTCTCAGAGTAGCTGCTTGTGGCCTGGATGGCAATGGCAACCTCTGCTGCAAGGATCTTTACCAATGGTGTGTGCAGCTGGGTCAAATGAGACTAAATTCTCTGTTCTTCTGCACAGTTCTTAAAATGTAGCTGGTTTGTGGTCCTATATGACCACTGCAGCTTAGACAGTTCCAAACTGTGTACAAAAACTGCCCGTATTACCATTCTGCAGGATTTTTTTCTACTGATTATTTACAATTATCTGTCTATAATTTGGTCAATTGCAGAGCAGGAACCACCTGGGGAATCTCTAGAAAGGCGAGATTCTCCATGCAGAATGTTAATTAGCTCACTAAAACACACAAATTGGTGTATGCAAAGTGAGAGGTGCCCAGGAGACTCTTGGAAGGTCTGAAATTCCCATCAGGATAGCTCCTGCACCAATTAGTCAAATACTTAACTGTGAGGGTGATAGGATTTTGCTCTTAGTCAAGGTTGATCTGTTGTCTCAAACTGGTCCATTATCTCACCTATGCAGACAATAGTTCCTAGACCATGCAGGTAACTAGTAACTAAATGTACTGAGCATTTTGTACAAGCACAGCCCTGATACCTGATTCCAGGACAAGTTTGAAGTTCATTCTCGTAACAAATTCTATAGCTTTTGCCATGGAGTGACGCATATGGGATAATACAGTTCTAGTTTTTACACAGTCGGTGGTGACCTCCTAATTAGCAGGAAAACCTCTTGAAGTTTAAATAGGTAGTTCTATAAAAAGGTCAGCTTAGTGCTTAGTAGTGACAAAGGTCAATGCATGTTAAGAGAAATTCATAGAATTAAAGCCCATTTAATCCCTGTTAAACACAAACATACCTGTTCAGGACTTCCATGTAGTCACAAATTACTGGAAGCTTCTGAAGTATTCTGGGGAATTGTCATCTGTCCTAGTTTTACAATCTTTACTAAGCTGCTGTCATTAGACACAGCTGAGGAAAGACTATTAGGTCCTGGACCTTTGGTCTGAATCATTACACCTGACCTAATGTCTGCAAAGTTGGAAGCATCTGTTTGCTCTTAACATTTTTAAAAATTTCCTTTTATTGTTCTCAAATCTAACATTTGATTTGGCTGTCATATTCACTTTCTGCCCAGAAAAGTTAGTATGTATCAGTTGTTATTTCTCATCCCTTTTTCTTGTCACCTTCCATGCATTCATAAATTGCTCTTATTTTTTTGTTTGTTTGTTTTCCATTTAGCACTGAACAAGGGAAAGCTGATTTCTTTTTCCCCAAAGTTGTCCTGTATTGTGGAATCAAAGCTTTTGATTCTGGTTTTCGTAAGGTAAAACTCCATTGTTATGTATTTGATTACGAGGATGAGGGCTGATACAATTGTGTAGAGGGAAGATTGTACTTGCAGATATATTGCAGGGACATGAAAAATCTGTTATGCTCTCCTGTCAGAAATTTGCATTGTCGTGTCAAGTTATTGTTATGATCCTGCTTTTCTTTTGAAGGAAGAAGAGTCTCTTACAAATATGTTGGTTCTTTGAAAAAGTAGCGAGTGAAACATTAGTGGTTGATCACAGATTTCTTTTTAAAATTGATTTATTTGACCAAACTCAAAAAATTTTACACCAGTCTTTTAAGAGGAAATGTTTACTAATTACTTTCCAGCATGGGGGAGGAAAAAAAAAAAAAAACGTAGTCTTCTTTTTATGAGTTTTATGTGTGTGATCTTAGCATAGAAATAAGAGGGGAAAAAATAGTCATTTATTGTCAGTTACAGAGTTAACTCTGTCCCTGAGTAAATGAGGGAAAATGAAGTGTTTATTATTTAAGAATTTTTATTGTGCTTGGTAATAAATTTCAAAATTAGACTCAGTAACCACTGGGTAAGAACGTGTTATGCATCTTTGGCTGATTCCATTTGGTTCTTATGGGATCTCATCTTGTAAAATACAAAATAAGATGCTACATTTGTGGTATCCAGCGCTTCCATGCTTTATTTTAGGAGTCAGACATTTGAATTATGGTAATTGATTTAGGATAATTTAATAATAAAATAATAATCCCAAGCAATCTTTTGTTAAAGAGCATGGCACTTTAATAGAGTAAAATAATATCACAAGCAATGGCTTAGGATAGACCTGACCTATTAGATCAGAATGACTTAATTACACAGAAAATGAAGAAAAGAGTAATTCAGAGAATGTAGCAGACTTAAATAGCAAGTCATTTGAAAATGATCAAAGCTTTTCACCCACGTTAGTTTTAGCCGCAGTGATTTCTTCATGGTATAATACCTATCCCTCACTGAGTAACACCTCGCCTGTATTCTATTCTGAGCCCGAATACCGAGTTTCTAAGGTGAAATGGGGATGCCTCAAAGCTATGTCCAGCCCGTCTGCTTTTGTTCCTGCTATTTTTAGAGTTTGACCTCTTTGGTGCTCTGATCTGCCTTCCCAGGTCCTCGCAACGCACTTGTGATCTTTAGGAGGTCCTGCAGCTCCGAGGAGCCCTCCTCCTTTGGGAATAATTACGCTTCCTTTTCTTCTTCTGTGATGAATCCATCTGATCTATATATAGGCATGAGGGGGTGTAGGTTGTGTTGACTTTTTTTTTTTCTTTTAATGCTCAGTGATAATATTGCTTATTGCAGTAAGCATTTGTAAGGTTCACAGAGCAAGAGAAGAAATGCTGTCTACTTTTTTTCTTAATTGCTGCCATCATTTACGAGTTGAATAATGGAATAAACAGGACAACAATATTTTACTGGCCTGTACTTTGTCAATTTATATACCAAAGAATGGAAAAGTGACTTTTGAACAAAAGTCAGCTTATCTGTGGTATAAAATGCTGCACAGAATTTCATGCTTCAGAGGCCCTTGTAAAGAATCTTCGGTTACTTATTTGTTGCTTTGATTTGGCACTGCCCAATAAATGCACGAGTTGATATGGGTGTTAATGGTTTTAAAGAAGCCTATAACACATAGTTTCTGTACGTCCTGGATAATAGGTCATTGAATAATCATATGGAGGAAATACACATGAAATGGTGTCAGTCTTCTGAAGGAATTTTAACCATGATTACCCTGCTAGCAGAACTGTATTTTGGTCCTCTTTAGTGGACAAAAAATAATTGCCCTCAGCTTGAATTGCAGAATAGGAAATACTGTTTTTTGACTGTAATGTAATGTGTCAGAATATGTTACAATTTGTTTTTTAAACAAGTCTTCACTTTGTCGAAGCTACAAGCCTTGAAGTTGACCACAAACTTAATTGTGGTAATTTAAATGGATCATTCAATTGATTTTGAAGCAACTGCTTGCAGGAGTAGCTTGCATGTGCAGATCATTTTAGGATTAAGCCCTGTGGTGAGGCAGCTGTGGTCATAATACGTTTGCTGTGTTCAGTTATTTGTGAAGAGATCGTGTCTCCATTCCTTTTGCACTTAAAATGAAAAACAAATAATTATCTAAGCTTATACAAATGCTGAGGGGAAAAAAAAAAAAAAAAGAGAGAAAGCAAGCAAAAGTAAACCTGAGTGTGAAGAGCAAGCAATAGAAAACATGTGCTGGCCCTGTAAAAGGCTGACACCTGGTTCAGACCTGAATGTTTTCTGCTAATGACAACTAATGCTAATAGCCTGAGTGATGCACTGGCATCCCTCCCTGCTTCCTGCCTCTCAGCTCTGTCCTCGGATGTTTGTCAGCTTATTGCATTAAAGACTCACCAGAGTTATAAGTTTTTCTGCACAGTTACACACACCAAGGAATGCTGTTGGAGGCAGGGGTAGGTAAGTGCAGTGGGGTATTTTTGTTATTTCTTCCAGTAAAGTAGGGGAGGTTGTCAGTGTGGGCTCCTTTGAGAAGAGGAAGAAATACTGTATAAAAGAGCAGAAGAAAGCTGAATGGCAGAGGAGCGTTTTATTGTACCAGGCAAATGCGGAACATGATGTGCAGGCTGGAAATTGAACTGCGACAAATTGGAATTGGAGATAAAGTGTATGTTTTTAATAATAGAACTGATCGATCTCTGAAACAACATAGAAGAGAGATAGCAGATACACTGTTACTTGAAAATCTTGATATAAAGATTGGCGACCTTTCTAAGAGGTCTGTTCAATATCAGCTACAATTTGTTGAGCTCAATGCAGAAATTACTAGGCTTCATTTTATGGTTTGTACTGTGCTGGAGCTTAGGCAGTGTTTTTATACGTGTCTCTTGGTGTTAAATCTATGAATTCTGAATGGTGGATGGATCAAGCCGCTCCTGGCAGCCCTAGGGTTCTGTGGGCTTAGCCCGTCCAGCTTCAGCATAGTGCCAAATGCCACAGGTGGTTGTGGCAGGGGACTTGTCCCACATGGATTCTCATATGGTGAAATTCGTTCTTCTAATACCACCTTCACACTCCTGGGAGGATGTTTGTTTTTCAAAACACTTCTATTTTTAATGCCCGTGTTGGAATTTCTGTAGTGCAGTCTTGTCCAAAATGAATTAATTGACTTGAATTTGGGGGAATGTAGTCATTTGATTCTGTCTGAATCCCGTGCACGGCACATCTCAAGCTGTAGGGTGGGAGAAGTTTGTAATTAATAGTAGTGCAGTGGTACCTGCAGCTTCCTTTTCTGGAAGAGTATTGATTATTTGCTGTTTAAGGCAAATAGTTCACTTGAGTAGACACCAGAGTTTTAAAAATAAGTGAAGTTAGATTTTACTTTTCCCTTCAGTGTTTTAATGCTTGCAGTTATTTTATGTGTTTAATATTTTTATTAACACAAAAACAGCGAAGTCCTACTCATTTATTGTAACATTTTTCATTTTATTTGAAAGTGTGTGAAAGACTGTATGCCTAACAAGAACATTTGTACCTTCATGTAGAAAATGAAAAGCGCTAAATATATATTTCTGTTTTTACAGGCCAAAGCCTATCTAAGGATAGCTATGGAAATAGTAAAACGACTGCCAGTGCCTCCTGCTTGAAGTGTTTACCACTAAAACTTACCAATAAAGCAGTGGAAGAAGAGACCTACTACATAATTATTTGGACTTTATATTTGATTTCTAAAAACTTTTTAAAAGCTATTTTCCCAGAGTTTAAAATACGATTGTGGTCTTTACTGTTTTTCAAGTTATGAAAAACATGGCCATGTCCAAATGCTGATTGATAAGATCTGTGAACAAGAAGGAATGAAGTACGGATTTTGAATGTCTTCTATTTTAACATCAAGAATAAGCATCTTCTACAGCCAAGCAGAATGAGTATGAGGATGCAAGGCATAAGCACTGCTTAAAAGATGGCATTTACAGTATTCTTAATTCCTGTACATTTTGTTTCAGCTTTTTCATTGCTTGTTTGATTACTAGCTTGACCATAAATAAGGTTTGCAAAATTTGAAATTGTGGACTCAGGTGTTTAACTGCAATATGTTTGTGTATTCATCTTAACAGCAAAGAAAAGCCCACCCCTTCATGCACTCTTGAATACTTTTTTATAGTGAATTGTATAATGGATCATAAGTAAAATCTCTTACTACTGGATAATGTTGGATCATGAGATAAATCTCACTTTATTGGATAATGGAGTACATGACCCTTAGGCATATTTCTAGCCTGCATTGCTTTGTAATGGACCCAGATAGAACAGTAGGTTACACAAGGTCTTCACTGAAAGCCAGATGTTGCACCTGAGATCACTTTGCCAGCAGATGCAAATGATCATGATAAATTATTCATAATTGCATATTTTTAGTACAATGCAGCAACTTCAACATTGAATATAAAGCTACAACATGGCAAGAAAGAAAGATTTGATCTTCAAACTGCATAACCTTTTGGTTTTTGGATTTTGGGTGTTTTTTATTGTCTGGTATTCTGTGATCTTTATACTAGAATGTGGAAGTAAAGAAAATGCCTTCAGAGAATGACTTTCCATGTGCAATTAAATGTTTCAATTGACATTTAGGCTCAGTCATTTATAAAGTATAAACATACTAACCATAAGATCTTATCCATACTGAAATCTGGAAGTTTTGTCATTGACCACAGTGAGATCAGGATTTTTTCCTGCACTACAAATAAGAATGTGTAAATTCTGAATTAGTTGTTTTTCCTATTGGAGTTCTGGAACATAAAAAGTTAATATTCCATTAGGAACATTTAAATCATGCACAAATGGAGTTTGCATTAGAAAGGTAGACATTAACTATAGTTGATTCTTAATCTTTAGCTGATTTTGCAAATGTAAATTAGTCCAAAATTGCTCTTTTACTTTTGGTCAGTATCTATGCATGCACCTGAACCCCTACACCCACCAAAAGCGATCTTTTTAGCCACTAATACTCCGGTTTGTGGATTTCTTTAGGCCTTAAATTTCTCATCATGACAAAAGGTTAAGTTGTTACTTGAAATTGTTAAAGAAAAATGCTTTGCAAATAAGATTTTCCCTACTAATTCCATTTGGGTTTAAACCCTTAGCCATGTTAGTTTCTCTGGTACATCAGTGAATAGGGGTGTGTGGTGGTGGAGAAACAGCAGAAGTAGTTCATCTTTGGTGTATTAACCAAAAAAAACCCTTAACTGTGAACTTCTCTTCAAATTAGCTAGACCCATTTGGCAGAACATACTGGTTCTAGCTTTCCCTGTGCTAATTACTGCTGGGAAACTTTAGATTTATGCTAACGTCTATGTTTTAAATGCTTCCTACTGAGTATGGTGCCAACATGAATGCTTTAAATATTTGAAAGTTGGGATGAAATTTATTTTGCTGCAGTATACTCAAATTATCTCTTTTACTGAGCATAGTGAGCATTTTTAGAAGGAGATTGGAGGCAAACCACTGAATTTGTTCTCTATCAAGTGAACAGAGAAATTGAGTTCCTTTTTCTGATAGTGTCAGACGAAGCTGCCTCTATTAAATTGTTAAATGTCTAAAACAGATACACTTTAGAGTGTACTTTAGAGGGGGAGTTAATTTATTAATGTGGTATATGATGCTTGCAGGAAAAAAAAACTTTGTAGAAATATTTTAACAAATATCTATTTGTTTTTTCCCGTCTGCAAGATATTTAAAGATTAATTAGTAGCTATTGATTGGTATCACCTGCATTTATTTGTTTGTGTTTTTGGGGGGTTTTTGGTTGTTTTTTTGCACACAAGTTTTGGTACCCCAATTGTTTGTTCCATTTGCACAGAGCTGCCTTGTGGTAGTACAGTCCCTTAAAGCTTCCACTGAAAACAGTGGAAAAGCTGACTTTCAATGGGATTTAAAAAAAAAATGCCCATAGAGCTGGTCACATGAGGAATGTTGACATGTTCACATGTGTTGATATTTTTAGCAAGATGTGATTCTGCTGACAGAATCACACACACCTGAGTTCTAAATGGTCAAATTACTATTCGTGGACAGCAAGAGAAAAGGGAAATCTCCCGCAGCAGCTGGCAGGGGAGAGAAGCAACAAGGGTCTCCAAACGAACCTTTCTGCTGGGGGTGGCCTCTCCAGTGCACCAGAAGCAACAAGGGTCTCCAGATGAACCTTTCTACTTGGGGTGGCCTCTCCAGTGCACCAGAAGCAACGGGAATCTCCAGATGAACCTTTCTAGTTGGGGTGGCCTCTCCAGTGCTCCAGGTA
>JAVCKT010092327.1:0-14293 GCA_032273925.1 Rhynchotus rufescens
CTTTGTGCACTCTTTTCTGGTATAAATATTTCCTCAGGATGAAATTTAGAGGATGATTGATTTGGTCCTGTGAATAATTCTATTCATCACAGGTTGGTGGCTTCTCGGAAGCTGCAGGTGCTACATAAAATACAAAGTCAAATGATTTAAGAAAAAAAAAAAGATGGAATACAAAGAGTTAAATAATGAAAGTGCTTCCACTTATTAAAATGATGCTAGTTTTGGAAAGTTTTCAGATAAACAGATGCCTACTTCCTATACTTAACAGTGTATTTTATTACTCAAGTTTTTAAAATATATGCCTATATGCCCTTTCATTTGCAGATACTGGTACAATATTTCTTTTACTCTATTGATTTGTGGTAGTCTTGAAATTATGCACAGTACTATTCAGTTAATTATCCAGTACAAAACAACAATTGTGCAGGTGGTCTGCAATATGCTAGGAGTCGTTTGAGCTTTGGTAGTTTTCATACAGAATAGGAAGCACTAAGCATAGAAAAGGGAGAGCAATTGGCCAGTTTTTATGGCAATCTCCTGGCTTATAATGATATCTGAATTGATTATATGGAAAACAGAGGACAGCCCGAGTTATAACATTTGGATTGAACTAATCAAAATATAAGAGACCTGGAGTTTAATTCCTCTTATTATAGAGAGAATGACCAGCTGTTTAATTTGGATTCAGTTTTCAGTCTTAATCTAAAATAACACTTCTAACATATTTGCACACATCTCAGAGGGAATTCAGTGGCTTTGATACCAAATATCCTCATATTTATGTAAGTGCCTAGATGACCAATCTCCACAGTCTATGGTCCACCACCTTTCCTACAAAACCCTCTCTGCATGATTAATTTTGAGAGAACTATATGAGAGAACTAGCACAGAGTTGCATAATTCCACCTGCAGTGCGCTTGAGGGCTCCAAGTTCCAGGCTGTTTCCAATTACAGTTAAATGCCATCCTACCTGTCTCCTCTATTTACTTCTGTCCTGTACACAGTTATGTACTCACACATGACCCTACATGCTGCATCTCTCAGCAGTTACATAGGGCTTTATTTTCTGGAACTCAGCACTGACTTTGGGATTGATCTTGCATTTGCAAAGTCCCTTGTGGTTTTTGAAGTCACAAGCTGCAAAACCAGCCTGTGGATGGCAGAATGAAACCAACTTACCAAGAAATTTCCAACACTGACATTACTATTTAACCAGTGCCAAGGAACGTTCATAGGTGACTGGTAAAACCATGAAGACATGATTACTGTTACTCATTATATTGTTAGAATAGTTCCCCGACACAGTTTTCGCCAGGCTAGATGACACTGTTCAGAAGAATGGCTAAGGACAAATAAGATGGTGAGGACCACTTTCAGTAGGCAAAGCCTATGTTTTTGCCCAGCAAGGGAGCAGGAAGGGTGATGGAGACTAACCTTAGCTCTGAACACAGAGTTCAGCTCTGAACAAAGAGAAAGGTGATTTGCTGAATGGTCTCAAATTAAGAGAATGGCTCTGTGAACCATTTTGATTACTGTTTTACGCATGGGTAAATGTTCTAGCCCACCCTCTTTCTGGATATATTGCTCAGCTACAAGAATTACAAACCACTTTGTCCACAAAAACATTAGGAAAGGGATGCTGTTGCTTTAATCTGTCCATGTAGGATGCCATCAGGTTTTATGTGCATGTGTTCATATTTATTGTTATTTACTGTTATGTTTACTGTTGAGGAGATAACTGAAACATATAACTAATATTTTGTAGCTTACTTCAGAAATTTACTTTTATTTCAGCTTACTTTTATTTCATTATTTGAAGCAAAATTATTCTTATTTCAGTACAGAGTTTGATCTAGAAAACGAGATATAATGTTTCATTATGATCTCACTATAACTTGCCTTTGATCATTTAAAACAAAGTTGTACATGTATAGACTATATGAGCTGTATGATTCATCAAAGTATGAAGTTACTGCACTACAATTACTACTGACAAATCATGAACTGCTATAGAAATAATTTAAAAACATAATTATAGCATTGAATTCTGAATTAATTGTTGAAATATTATGAAGCAATAACTTTTTATTTCATTTACTATAATATTTTTATAACATAGAAATTTTTTGTTATTGTTGCAAGTTATAAAAAATGTCATCAAAAGGATGATAAATAACTGTTTAGGCATTTTTTTCTATTAAATCTTCTTTATAGCTTTATGAGAGTAATATCCAGAGACAGTTCTGGATAACAATTGTCTATTTACAGAGTAAATGCAGCAAAAAGTTGTTCAAATATTTTTACTCTTAACATAGATCTTAAGTCTGCCCTAAAGGTTTTGTCTCATCTGTTGAAATGTTAGCTTTAATTTAATAGTGCTATTTGCTCTGACAATTTTGGAGCTGTAGACACATACTGGAAGATACCTAAGTCCTTTAGAAGCGTTTCAAATCTGGTAGTACAACACTATTAAATACTAATGACTATCATTAATAACAATAAGGGGTACTTTAAATCTGTGGTATGAAGGCAATGGTCTGTTGTCCGGAAATCATATAAATAATTCAAAAACCTTGTATGGTTATTTAATTAATAACTTTTTACTACTTTTTCCCTAAATTTCCTAAAAGTTTGGAGGGAATAGATTAAACAATACTTACTTTTTTCTTCTTTATTTTCCTAGAGGCCATTTCTCCTTCTCCAATGATTAAATAGAAAACTAATTTTAGGCTTATTAATTAGTGTATAAATACCTGTCATTTAATACCTTTAGAGGATAAAACTAATGGAGATCCTTCCAGAATTTATGTGTTGTACTAGCCTCAGATCTCTCCCTATTGTTATAATCACTTGCCATTTACTAAACATAATCCCATTTAAAGGCTTTCTTAGCTGGAAGCTTTCTGCGCTGAAAACTGACTATACCCTAAGAGCCACAAGCATAGCAAATTTTGTATTCAGAAAATGAGTTTTAAGTGCTGAACAAAGCTTTGGTTACTGTAAGCAATGCTGAGATACTCAAAAAGATAATGTATTAAAAATTTAAACGTTTATATATCCACATCCTTAAGAATGCAACCATTCTTAACCATTTACATTTAGGAAAGTTAGATAAGTAGTGCTGAAAATGCATTTCGAGTTGCATAACATTTCATCATGAACTATCAAACCTCGTAACAATGAGAGAAGAAGTTGAGGAACAGAATATGTCTGAGTTTTTAGAAACAGAAGAAGATATTCATCATAAGTTTTAAAGTAAGTCTTTAGTTTTCTTGTAGTCTATGTTTGAAGATCTTAGGATATTTGTCTCTTCATTTTTATTCAGTATATTATCTTTTCTTCCATCTCTCACCTCTCAAACGAGATTTTTTTTTTTTCCTCAAGACCTTCAAAATACATTAAGTCATCATACTGGCCAAAATTGTTTAGCCTTCTCTTGTACAAAAGCAGCTACTTCAAATAGTAGTTGTGAACAACAACTCTACTGTATGCAGCTCCTTCCTATCTTTTGTTGCTCTCAGTCAAACTAACCTCTAATCCCAGGAGTAGCAGTATAAGACTAGCCTAGCCTTTGAAAATCTTGACTTATGAGTCTAAATAATAGACGTTTGAAGGAAAATAAATTCAAGATTATTCTGATGCTTGAGGAAGGATTTCACAAAAGAATTTCAGACAAGAGATTTAAAAGTTCAAATAATACGTACAATCTTAATTACTTTTCTCTGGCTCAAAATCTCTCCAGTGAAGCAAGAGAAAAGTTTCTATTTTATTGATTGCTAAAGGATACTAAACTGCTCTACAAAACTCACATTTTGTTTGTTGCCTAACTTTGACAGATATCTGTATTTTACTTTCCTCTCCTCTAAACTAGCGATGAAAATAGGGATTTCCTTTGTAAATCATTCTATAGAAGTGGACTACAATTATCATAGAAATTAATACAGCTGAGTGTAAAATCTCCATCTGCAAAAAAATGGTGAATGATTTTCTAACTGACAAAAACAAGAAAATATTTAAGTAAACAAAGGTTACTTTCTCACAACTAAAAAGGTAAACAGCTTCTCATGATGACCTGGATTTGGGATAGCAGGTCAAGTTTCTTTTTTCTAGCTTTCTTCATATTACTAGTGAGTAATATGAGAAATAGTAAGAAGAAGCACCAGTATTATTTTAAAGCATTTCCAAGCCTCTGTATTTCTGTCATTTTATCACAGGAAGAATGAATTAGCAGAGGAGAAGAAATAGATAACTCTACCAGCACCATGGTAGCATCAGTGCTGACACTTACATCTAAGAGACTAAAGGAAGAGCGCCTCATGAACAAGGAGTGTGCTTCATTCACTTAATGTCATATCCAGAGCCATTTAACATGCCATAGGAGCTGTTTAAGATGCCCTAAGTTATCTGGCATATCCAAGTGAGGCTGCCATAGGGCATGCAGGAATGAAGAATAAGGAGAATAAAAGAGAAGCAGCTGGAAACCAAGCAAGTTCCAATTTGAAATGTCACACTTGATTAGAAAATTGAATCAACCCTTCTATGTCTACAAAGGAGAGCTTATTCATTAACTACAATGAACAGAGGACTCTAATCACTTACCTAGGAACATCAGGTGTCCTTGGACCCGTGGTGGGCTGCCACTTTCCTCTCCATCATGACACAAGTCTTTCTAAATCCTATGTAACTGCTGCCAGTTCCATGTAGATATCATCCATATACTAGGGCATTCCATATGACACTAGACACCTCTTGTTAGGATGATTCACTTTAGATGTCTACTGAGTATAATAGGAAATCGGTAAGTCATGATCACTGCTACCTGTAGACTGCAAAGAAAATCAGGTTCCTATAACCCAGAAATAAATCCACAGTACAGAAATGAATCTTGCTGCTAGGCCGTGACAAGAATCCACAAAAAAAAAAAAAAAAAAAAAAAAACACTTTAATTTTTCTGTTGTATATTTTTCTTCTGACAGTTACAGATTTTAATGAACATATAGATGTCTTCTGTATGTTGAACAGAAAATTAATTGCTAGCAGATAACAAGCGTATAAGAAATTTTGAAAAATTCTTTAGATTCTAGATTCTTTAAAATAGCACAATTCAATCATTTATTGCTGTTTAGTGACAGCATTATATAGAAACAGAAATTCAGTAATTAAGATTATGTACGTGGATCTTTGGGAGGGGCACTAATAAAGGACCTAGTATTCCTCACTAAACTGTGTGGATATTACTGCTCTGGAGCTGTAAGAAATCCAGCACAATATAAAAGGACAGGGGCAAGAATGGAAGGAAGAAAAAGGATTCCGGATGCATATAAAACTCAGCAGCCTATATCAGGAAAATAAAATTAGCAACTGATCAAGGTTTAATGTGAATGACTAAAAAAGAAAATTTAAATGTTAGCTAGTCAGGAATCAAGTGCAGAAACAAACACAATTAATATCCTAGTATAAAGACAGCTACCTATATAGGTATTAGCCTCAATGGCTAATGGGTCAGGCAGCTTGACTAATAATAGCAGTTTCAAAAAAAAAGGTCAGTTTTTCTCACAAAGTGAACTGATACATCATCTCTGCTATTTCAATAGTATATCTGTGAAATTCCATTGATTTGAATTTTTTTCCATAAAACAGTCATTTTTTTTTCAGTTATTTACTATAACATTTCTGCATGCTCCTGACACATACACTTGGTAGACTACAATAGCTAGAAAGTATTTATTATTGCAGATATTGCTATATTTTATAACATTTCATTTGTATTTTCTGTAATAGTGGATCCTAAAGCTGGATAACTTCAAACTGGATATTCAAACTTATGTGGCAGAAAGACAGTAAATATAGACGATCACTTGGCCAAATCATAATACTTTTATAACCTGACCTTAAAGGGATATACCAAGAATGGAAAGAGATGACAGAGGATAAATCTAAAAGAAAAGAAAAAAATAAAAAGAAAAACTACTGGGAATCAGGAAGGCCAATGCATGAAATAGTACACAACTAGAACCAAGAAAATATTATTTATCTGTATAAAAAGAAAGGAAGAGAAAAGAATTCTTTTGCTGTTCTTCAGAAAAAAAGCTTCAGCAAATAATACAGGGAAGGATGAAATGTTTCATGAAAATTATTAGTAATAATCAGATAACCAACACAAATTGCATCATCTCTAAAGAGTAAAGACTCAGGTAACAACAAGAAAACAAATTGAGAATTGATATTGTGGAAATTATATGCCTCCTCCCACTAATTAATTTAATTAGCTCTATTTCCCTGGAAAGGAAAAAGGTTTTTTTGTGTGTGTGTGTGTGTTGTTTTCCTTTCTATTTTTTTTCCCCTTTGGTTTTATATCTTTGGAGAGTATTTCAGCTTTTGAACCCAGATTACCTTAGGTAGCTAAATGATGAGCTTGAGGGTCTTAACATAGCAAAGATCTAAAATAAACACTTTTGTATGGTTTATGTACACATTCAGGATGCTAAATGGTCTGAATCCCATTTCTCCTTTTCTACAAATATCAGCCTTTGGATGGTTATCTCATTACTTTGAATTCCGCTCTTGGAATAAGGTTTCTAAGTCTTAGGAAATGCATCACTCTGAATCACAATGCTTAAGGGCATTTATGTCTGCTGTAGGGATAGGCTGTTAGCATTTATCTTTGAGACCTCATAAAAAATGGATGAGGTACCAAAGACTAAGAAAACAAAAACAAAAGACAAGTTGTCTATCTCTGAAATGGAAAAGATAGGAAAAGCAGGTAAGAAATAAATATTGACCAGTCAGTCAACTTATTTTCCAGAAAAGAACTGGAACAAATAATCAAACAAAATGTTGGTGGTTATATAGATGATAACAAGGAGGTAAATAGCAGCAGCATGGTAAGAACAACTCTGTCACTATTCTGTCTCTATTTTTTTTTCCTGCTGCAAAGTAGGAAGTGTTATAGAAAAAAAAGAAAATATGTAAATTTACTATATCTTCATTTTATAAAGACCTTTGATGTTAATTATTTTTCCTGGATCTTGCAAATAGCTAGCATGTATCATACCAGGCTTTGCAGGGGTCTAATAACCAGCCAGTACTAGGTACTATTAATGACTTAGATTATGCATTAGAAATGCTTAGAAAAGCTTAGAAATAAACATTATCTTAACAAACTGGAAAAACAGCACAATAAAATATGATACCATCACTTAAGAACATGTGTGAGGTTCTACACACAGGTAGAGACAACTGTGTTCATGAATACAAACTGGGAACCAGCACATCAAATGGCAGTTGTAGCAAAATATCCAGAAATTTCAGTGTCTCAGTAAGTGACTTCAGATGAGGGCCAGATAAGGCAAATGTTAAAATGGATATACTTGCAATAAGGTCTATAACTTTATTAAGGTAGTATATAGAACTATATAGTATATAGAAGTGACCACTTGAAATGCTCTAACAAAAACTTCTTGACTTACAGCTCTCACTGCAGAAAGCCGCAGGTCTCCCTGTTCCACAACCATTAGAATCATACAGAAGTCTCAGATACCATAGGTCATGTCAAATGACAATAAACAACTAGACAACTGAATTGATGACTAGGTGTTTACATGAAAATTCTATGTCACTGTAGTCAAGAGCGATTATCTAATAGAGAAAGCAGAGTAAGTAGTAAGTTTTAAGTGCATTTTAAGTAGTAGTGCATTTTAAGTGCACTGAGGTGTGTAAGAGAGAATCATAGAATCCTAGGTCTCCCCTGAGCCTCCTCTTCTCCAGATTAAATAATCCCAGCTCCCATTTGCTCCTCATAAGGTTTGTGCTCCTCTTGTGGATCCCATCTGATGCCATAGACTTGTGAATGTTCAAGTGGAATAGCAGGTCACTGACTGCTTTCTCCTGAAAAGTTATTATTATGGTGGGTAAAAGTATTATGATGGTGGCTAAGAGAGGTTATGGTGGCCGCAGAGGCAGAGCCTGGCAGGGCTCACAGGCACTAGATCTTCTCCCTGGTCATCTTCCCCCTTCTCCCTGGCCATCTCAGGGGACCTGAATAACATCCAACTTCATCAAGCAGCATTATCTAGTAAACCCAGTCCCAGCTGCCCCATGGAGACAGAGCAGCCCAAGGACTGCTCTGGGCAAGGACAGCCCAAAAAATGTGAAGCAGGCACCGAGATCTTTAGCATATCATATGCCCAAGGGACACATAATCTCACTGGAGCCATCCTGTGTCGCCTGTGATTTCACGCCTGTGTGGCAGCTGCAGTTGGCCTTTGATCACTTCACCCATGTTCACCTCCAGGTGGTAGGTGACACACCAAGGACCCTTCAAGGGTGCCCTTTGGCATCCGGGGCTTTGCAGCAGCAAGCAGTTCAGCTTGGCTGAAGTGGTAGCTGCAGACCTTGCTGCAGTGCTATGCTGCAGACGGGGTTCACGGACAGGGTGGCTGAGGCCTCTTTGAGGAGAGCCTCAAAGTTTCACAGACTGCACCTCATTCTGCAGCCAAGGCTTTTACCATGACTTTAGACATTCTCAGTGTGATAGGTAGGGTTGGGGGGGCCTGGACTCCACTGTCTTGGAGCTGCCAATTCTTCTGCTGCTATAGTTGCAGGGTGCACCCCTGCCTCCTTCGGCAGCAAAACCCAAACACTTCCCTTCCCCTCATTGGAGGCGCAGATATTTTGCTCAGGAGCCCCACTTGCTCAGGGGAAACTCTCCCAGAGACACCTAGAACAACGGGGCTGCAAGGGAGCTTTTGCCCAGCCACCCTGCCAAATGGGCTGCTGGCGATTTTCTCAGCCTTGATGGAAAAGATTGGGCAGATAGAGATCTCCAGCCACGCAGCTTGTTTGCTGCTTCTTTCTCCATCCAAACAGTTGCTAACATGTTTTGTCCCCTTCCTTTGATAGGACTCAGCATTAACAGCAGAGGACTCTCCAGAGCACAGTGTCTTATCCCCAGGAACCTGGGGCAATAGAGTCAAGTACCTCCAGAGAAGAGATATGTCCCATCTGCTTAGGCGCAATAAGAACTCCTGTCTAGCTGGCCACCTGATTGCACCAGTTCTGTTTCAGCTGCAACCAGCAGTGGTTGGCCACCAAAGCAGAGTGCGCACTTTGCAGGTAGCCATTTGATAGCATACTCTGCCAGGTGCAAGAGCATGACAAGGTGCAGGAATACCATGTTGAAGGCCACCAGCAGGGAACTGGAGCAGTCCAGGCCCAGGGGAGACATCCACCACAGCTGGAGGCAGCATGCAGCATCAAGGAGGTAGCACAGGCTGCAACAATCATCCACATGGTGGCAGAGGAGCCCCTCTGCCCCCCCTTCATGACCATGGCCCCTCAAAGTCATGTGAGATGGCACAAAGCAGGTCCCCAAGGTGAGACCATGGCACTCAGTGTCCAGCTCAGCTCTGGAGGGACGATGACTCCTTCTTCTGCAGGGTCAGTGCACAGCAACAGGGCTTGGGTGAGCACCTTTGCCAGTGGCATGGAAGCTCCTAGATCTGAGTGGGGATGCCAGGCCTTTTGGGAAGGACCCAGTGCTGACACTGGTTTACTGGCACTGCTCCTGCCAAAGACACCGATGGGCAGATGACTGCAGCGGAGCTCCTTCAACCTTTTAGCACACAGGAACTGGGTGCATGCCTTGCCAGCATGAGACGCCCAGTGCTTGCCCTTGGCCACTGGGGCAAATCCAGGAGGAGCTGCTTGCCAAATCATGCTGTTGGGAAAAATAAAAACTATCCCCAACTGCCTATCATCTTCATTTTGTCACGCAAGGAGAGGGTCTGGGTGGAGAGACAGGCCTTGCTCTTGGGCAGCACAGGCTCTTTCCCTTCTTTGCTGGCTGTGATGCCCAGGGAGAATGCTGGGTGGCGAAACATGGGCATGGGGGAATTCTGCCCAGCAGGCAGTCATGGTGCCAGCACTGCCATGTGCCGGAGCTGTCTCCATGCAGCCATCACCAGACTGTGGAAAAGTGGGGAAAAGATGAGAGAAAGCAGGTGCCATGTCCTGTGTTGGTAGGGCCTCTGCAAATACCACACTCCTCCTCCTTGGCTTTGCTGACATGCAGGAACCAATCTGCAACCTGTCTGCCACTCTGACCAGCACCAACCAGGTCTGACTTGCTCACACCAATGGCTGTATGTTTCAGTTTTACTTCTCTTTGAGTTCATTCCAATTCCCTTATGACATTACAGTGCTAATTCTTTGCTTTCTCCCTTTCTTTTCCTCCTTTTTTACTTTTTCTAACAAATTCCTTTTTAATATGCTGTTGTACTTTGGGGGAAAAAAAGTTTGGCTTTAAACAATTGTGTCACATACTTTTTCAATTCAATTTTCCAGAATATTCATGCAACAAGTTCTTTTTCAATGCAATCTTTTCTGTCTCTTGTGGTGCCTCAGAAAAGGCTCTGAAAATCTTTCAGAGAGGTGCAGCATCTCACCTTTCATTTACATAGCCTAGGGGTTGAAGTGAGGGACAGGCTGCTAGTCAGAACATTCCCAGGTGCTCCCAAGGAAGTGAGGTCAGATGTGCAGGTCTGCAAGCAGATAGTGAAAAGACCAGGTCTATTCTACAGATGGCTTTCCAGTACTCCAAATGTGAGTCTGGCTCCATAGCTGTGGCCATGTAGTGGCCGTGTTGTCATTGCGTCTCACAGGAGGCTGTTGGAGGCCTTTGGAGGGAGAGAACAGCTCCAAAACCTTGTCCTGCTACCTTAGAGACACTGAGGCACTGCCGGCAGGGCTGGCACATGAGAACAAAGAACTTAGAGAACTTACAAAACAAAGAACTTAGCATGCAGATAAGGATGCCTTGGAAAATTTCCTTCTGCCATCGCATCCAGAGGCATCAGAGGGAGATCCCAAAGGATTTCAGTGGTTATGAGGCAGATCTGCATTTGAGGGAAAACTGAAGCGGTCTCAGGAATGAACAGAGTGCCTCAAGTGTTCAGAGTCCTCCAGAGAAAATCCAAGGGGCTCTCAGCCTTAGCCAAAGAATCACAAAATCATTATGATTGGAAAAGACCCTCCAAATGATCATGTAAACCACAGTACCGTGCCTGCTAATCCATGTATATAGATGTGTGCCTCATCTACATTTTTCTTGAACATTGCCAGGCACGGTGACTCTACCACAACCCTCTGAATTCTGCCATTCAGCTTCTTAATCCACCTCACTGTCCACTCATCTAGCCCATACTTCCTCAGCTTGACCATGAGGATGTCATGGGAGACAGTGTCAAAAGCTTCACTGTAGTCAAACAGCATCTGCTGCTTCCCCCATCATCTACTAAGCCAGTCATCCCATCATAGGAGCCCATCAGGCTGGTTAAGCATAATTTCCTCTTCGGGGATCCCTGCTTACTATTCTTAATCATATTCTTGTCTTATACATGCAAAGTCAACTGGCCTGTAGTTGACTAGTTCCCTCATCCTTGCCTGTTTTGAAGACTCAGGGTATCACTGGATTTCCTCCAGTCCTCAGGCCCCTCTGCTGCTCAAAAATCTTTTCCCTGACCGGGAATCGAACCCGGGCCGTGGCGGTGAGAGCGCCAAATCCTAACCACTAGACCATCAGGGAGGTCTCAGCCTCTGGTTTGGATGCTTTGTCAATAACAGACTAATTTCATAGACTCATAGAATCATAACGATGGGAAAACACCTTCGAGATCATCAAGTCCACCCGTAGGCCCTTCAACATCATACCTACTAAACTATGTCCCTAAGCACCTCATCTCCACGTTTCTTGAACACTGCCAAGGGATGATGACTTCACTGCTTCCCTGGGCAGCCTGTTCCAATGCTTTCACCATTCTTCCATGTAGAACTTGTTCCTAATATCTAATCTGATCCTTCCTTGGCACAACTTGAGACCATTTGCTCTTGATCTATTTTTGGTAGTTATTTTGGAGAAAATAACCTTGCTAGAGGTTATGGTTTGGAGAAAATAACCCCCACCTCGCTACAACGTCTGTTCAAGTAGTTGCAGAGAGCGAGAACGTCTCCCCTGAGCCTCTTTGTCAAACTAAATCCCAGCTCCCTCAGATGATCCTCATAAAGTCTGTGCTCCAGGCTCTTAACCAGCTTCATTGCCCTTCTTTGGACACGCTCCAGCGCCCATCTTTCTTGTACTGAGAAGACCAAAACTGAACCCAGTATATCCAAAGTATGGCCTCTCCAGCACAGAATACAGGGGGATGATAATCTCCCTAGCCCTCTGGATACACTGTTCCTGATAAAAGTCTGGATGTCATTGGCCTTCTTGGCTATCTGAGTACACTGCTGTCTCATGTTCAGTCAACCAACATCCCCCTTGAATCTTTTCTGCTGTGCAGCTCCCCAGAAAATCTGCCTCAAGCTTGTAGCATTGCATGAGGTTGTTGTGACTGAAGTGGAGGACCTGGCACTTTGCTTTCTTGAATTTCACACAATTGGCCTCAGCCCATTGATCCCACTGTCCAGATCCTTCTGTAGAGCCTTCCTACTCTCAAGCTGATCAATTCTTCCTCCCAGCTTGGTGTTGCCTGCAAATCTGCTGAGGGTACACTCAATCCCGTCATCCAGATCACTGATATTAAAGAAGACCAGCTTCAACACTGACCTCTGGGAAACACCACTTATGACTGGTTGCCAGCTGGATTTAACTCCATTCACCAACACTCTATGGGCCCGGCTATGGACCAGACAGAGCATTCCAGAGTATTTCAGTTAGCACTAAATACCTGTGCTATTATTTAGCTTAAGCATTTAGACTTAAGAGTGAACTGAATAGCTCTTATTGGCTGAATTAACCTAAGTATGTGTAGAAACAAAGTTTGATGTCTATATGCTGGAGACCAGTGACATATGCTGAGGATACCAACAGCCCTCCCTGTTCCTGTCCAGTCCCAGTATTCGATTTCATCCCAGGATGGGGACTTCTGGCCAATTCTGATGCTCTTATTGAGACTCTTTACACTTTATGTTGATGCTCACAATAGTACTTAAAAAAAAAACAGGATAACAAAAAGCGTCAACAAAGTGCATTTCAGCAGTCACAGCGATTATGCTCAGGAGAAGTTAGGAAAGTAGTGGTGGAAAAACAGGCCTTAGCATGATTACATTCTCCATGCTTGTTCACAGGATGGTTGAAGTTGGAAGGGACTTCTTAGAGATCATCTAGTCCTACCCACCTGCTCAAGCAGGGAGACCTACAGCACAGGGCTGCATCCAGGCATATTTGGAAGATTTCCAGAGAAGGAGAATTAACAATATATCTAGGCTGCCTATTCCAGGCCTCTGTCACCCTCACAGGAAAAAAGTTCTTCCTCACATGCAGATGGAACTTCCTATGTTTTAATATATATTCATTACCCCTTCTCCTGTCACTGGCCACCACTGAGAAGAGTTTGGCCTCGTCTTCATTACATTCTCCTCTCAGGTATTTATACATATTGATCAGATCCCCTCACAACCTTCTCTTCCCCAGGCTAAACAGGCACAAATCACTCAGTCTTTCCTCACACAACAAATGTTGCAGTCCCTTAATCATCTTTGTTGTCCTTTGCTGGACCCTCTCTAGAAGCTCCACATCCCTCTTGTACTGGGGGGTACTGCAGAACTGCACACAATACTCCAGGTGCGTCCTCACCAGAGGAGAGGGGCAGGATCACCTCTCTTGACCTGTTGGCAACACTCCTCCTGATGTTGCCCCGGATCCCACTGACCACATGATTAACTTATGGTCAACCAGGTCTCCCAGGTCCTCTCTATGGAGCTGCTTTTCAGCAGGTCAACCCCTTATCTGTCCTGGTGCCTGGAGTTATTCCTCCGCAGGTGCAGGACCCTGCATTTGTCCTTGTTGAACCTCATGAGCTTTAACGTATCATGTATCCACCTGTTTCTTTCCATATTGCTGTTAACACTGGGGAGAATGGAAAAAAAGATGACCTGCATGCCCAATTTCCTGATCATCCAACCCAATTCCATAAAGGCCCTTTCCTGATCATCCAAACCAACTGCCTAAAGGCCCTTTTGATTACCTTCAGACTGCATGTTCCTATTTCATAGAATCATGGAATCATAGAATCAGAGAATGCTTAAGGTTGGAAGGGACCTCGGAGGACATCTAGTCCAACACCCCTGCTCACGCAGGGTCACCTAGAGCACGGGGCACATGGCTGCATCCAAGAGGGTTTTAAAGATCTCCAAAGAAGACTCCACAACCTCTCTGGGCAGCCTGTTCCAGGGCTCTGTCACCCTCACTGTTAAGAAATGTTTCCTTAAGTTCCTGTGGAACTTTTGGTGCCTC
>JAVCKT010092348.1:0-14292 GCA_032273925.1 Rhynchotus rufescens
TAAAGTTAGAAAAAATGGCTTCTGTTGCTTAGGTTTACCTTTATCAGGCATACCTTAAATGAATATCTGATTATATCATTAACATCATTAACAACATTTTTGTATACATACGTGCAAACATACATACACTTTATTCCTGAAAAGAAATGAAAATATAATCTGGTTTAAACAAAGCCAAAATTTGTGCATTTCTGTCATCAGTCAACCCTTTCTGGTATAAAGTTTCAGTTTTGTGTCAGTAACACTTATTTTCTTTTATTACGTAGTTTTGGGAATCAAAAATCAGATATAAATGGACAGAGTTTTCTTAAAGTGGGTCAACAAATGAGTTGCTATGGGAAACTCTGAGATATTGAAAAACCTCTGCACTTTCACTGCTTGAGGGAAATACTCTTAGCTGCTTTTGTGTGCTTCCCCTGTGGCTTCTCCTGAAGTGACATGCTTTAAATTACATTATATTTTTCAAGGCAAGATCCCTGACAAGACATACAAATATATACCATTTACTCATATAGAAAAATGATATACAAAAATGGAAGAGTGCAGTTTACAAAACAATGATTTTCAAAAACAGTTCAGTTACTATTAGCTATATATTGAGTGGAAATATATTTGGGATATTTATCTTACATATTTTAAATATTTACCTTTCCTCTACATAAAGGCTTGTAGCAATCAAGGGTTAGAAGGTCTGTTAGCTTATATGAAAACTACTATCTTTAAAGGCAGTAAAGGTGGAATACAACAGTACTTAGAAAGTGATTATTAGCTTTATTTCTCTTTCCCCTCACCCTGCCCACAGTATGGTGGAGAAGAGAGGGAAAGGGAATTGTAAGAATAATAGAGTAAGTTGATTTGATAAGTTATTTCATATTCTTTCTAAAATTTTCTAAAATTTTATTTTGCAAAGATCATACCATATATTCAAACACTTCATAAAGGCATCAGTTTTGTTTTGATAATGCTTCATTTTATTGTCTGTTTTAATATGCTGAGCTTTTAAAAGAAACTTAAAGTCTATTTTATATTACTGACAATGTCATATATGTACAGGGATGTCCTTTGGTATCTTACATATTATATTAGAGACCACAGAACCACACAATGGTTGACGCTGGAAGGGACCTCTAGAGATCATCTAGTCCAACCTCCTGCTCAAGCAAGGACACCTAGAGCAAGTGGCACAGGATCACATCCAGGTAGGTCTTGAAAATCTCAAGAGAAGGAGACTCCACAATCTCTCTGGGTAGCCCGTTCTTTCACCCTCACAGTAAAGAAATTCTTCCTCATATTCAGTGAAGCTTCTTATGTTTCAATTTGTACATATTATCCCTTGGCCTGCCCTTTCTAGCCCCAATCCTGATGGGGTTCTAGCCTTTCTCTCACTATTGTCCCCAACCCTAGTCTAGCCTGAGGTCACCAGGCCTAGAGCTTGGTCAACAGCAAATATGATCCTGGCATCAGTCTGGATATAGTGCTACATTGACTTTTGCGTGCCCTTTCTAGCCCCACTCCCCCTCAGACAAGATAATAACATTTTCCATCCATTTGTCCCACTTGCATTTAACAAAATTTATGTATTGTCATTAAATAATTTTACCTGTATTTATATAACGAGAGAGAGAAAGAAATATGCTAAAACCAGAAAATATGACAGGAAAAAGAAAACAGTTTTTTTTTTTTTTTCTGGCAGAAACGAGTTTATTGGTCTCTTAAGGCAACAAGAAGCTATCTGGTTAGAGGTTTGTTTTAGGTTTATTATCTCTCGAAATAAAGTAAGGTGTTCTGAATTGGATTCTTTCTAGAACATGAATACTTTGAATTTGGACTTTCATAGACATTTGTCTTCAAATACTGATCTGCCTCTAGGCATCTGCCTCTAGGTATCTGACTACTACTTTTGGGGAGGACAAAGTGGGAACTTTTGTCTGATTTCTGGGCCAGCTGTTCTGGTGACTTGCCTGCAGGTTAAGCTTTCTGAAAAGCAGATACATATTGACTTGTTTCTGAGCAGAAATAAATAGCATTGCCTCTCTTAAATAAGGGCAGAATTAAAATCTTTCCAAGAATATATGGCTTTATTAAAAAATATTCTTCCAAATAGTTGCATAGGACCAAAGCTGCTTTGAAACGCTATTCTTACATAATATTTTCCTTTTTTTTTTTTTTTTTGCTGTTCACTAGGTATCCAGCTACCAGAGATTTCTCGTGGTTTAGAACTATACACAAGACAAAGCAACTTGCTTCTTTCAGAGTTAAGAAGTCCAAAACAAACTAAAAGATGAATCAGTTTTTTTTATTACTTTTCCCTCAACTCAAGATTGCTATAAGGATAAAATATGTGACAGATCTGAGTTTTCTGTGAATTTCACAGGTATTCTAACTGGCCAAGTGTTCTGCTTTACAAATTATGTATCTATGTCATTAGCAGGGCAGACATAGCACTATGTTAACTTGGCTATACAGTTACTGGGTAAAAGAACATATTTATTTACTGTAATCTTTACTGAACTCACCAATTTATGTGATATTTTTTCACAGCTCTTTATGACAACTGTTGTCAGCTTACTGATATTATCTGAAATTCAAAATATGAGCTTTACAGAACATGTAACATTGAGCAATGCAGCTATAATGTGAACATAAGTGCTTATATGCATATGTGCTTATAAATTCAGAGTATAGCTTCCAGGAAAATGCTGAAAATCATCAACGTTTTTGAAAGCCTTTTTTCATGTAAAAAGATATAGCTAAAATTTTTGAAGAAAGACATTGTAAAAATCCCTTAAAGCACGTACATTTGATTCCCAGAATACTCACAGATTACAACATAATTAAACCAAGAATATGGATGTTTTCTTTCTTTTTTTTCCATGAGAAAAATATGTAGTGTCTATCTTCAAATGATTATGCTTTCATAAAGATTATGTAAGCAAAGGATCTGGATTACATCTATATACATCATCATACAGGATAAAATCTAGGTCTAAAGATAGTGAGCCTTGCCTGTGGCCAGGGTGGCACACCTTTCCCTGGTCTTCTACCTTTTCCCCAGCTGCACAAGCTTTACACGTCTGGGTTGTGATTTTTGAGATTTAAGATTATGTACAGCTCTCTCAGAGGCCAATGCATCTTAGTTACTCAAAACTTAAGGAGCAAGCCTTAAACCTTTAGAACTCCCGACTACTCTAGGCAGAAAGAAGTACCTAATCTTTAAGCATTAAAAGAAAGAAAATCCTGTTTTACATTTTAGAGGACACAATCTGAATATACCAAGGAGCATAAAATTTCTCTGTGGCAAAGCATAGTTGTATGTGTAAGCAAGGTGAGCTAGGGCTGACCAGAAGCTAATTACTTTGCCCTTAAACATACATTCTCTGCTCCATGTTTCTTCTCTCCTTGGGCTTTATAATACAGTTACAATTATAGCACCATGTAAGAAAAAGGAACAGAAGTGTCTCTCCCATATCCTGTCCTCCTTCATACCTTTTAGGGTGGGTCATTTACTGGTGGTAGCTGACTGTTCCAAGCAAGCCAACACAAGACTTTATACACTTGCACTGCCATTTTTCATCTGTAGTTGGAAACTGGGAGAGGACACATTCATGCACTTATGATGATTCATTTATTATGCTTAAAGTTATCTTTCTACTTCAACTTTCAAGTTAAATATGCTCAAACAAGGAAAAACAGACTAAAGTCTGATAATAGACCTTGAGCTATGGGCAAGAATTAGATGATGGCAGAACACATGTGATTTGGTGGATCTTCAGGTCTAAAAAAATGGAATGCTCTTGATACTGGCAGATCAGGTCTCTTCAGACCCAATATTGCTCCTGACTAAACTGAATCTGACAGGATAATTAGAGAAGAATCTTGCATGCAAGCATTGGACAAATTTTATGTTTGGCACTATACACAAGTTCTATATAGGCTGAAGAAGCTTCCTTTTCTTTTTCAAAACATCTCTGCCCATAAAATGTCAGCAACAGAATAACATTGCTTATATCCCCACCCCATAGCAATTAATAATAAATAAGTATAAAGGAATACCAAAATTTACACTCTTTTTTTTTTTTTTTCTGTCTTGACATTCCTGACAAACAACATTATACCTACAACTTTTTTCATTGTGTTGCCTTCAAAGGTCTCGTAAAAGAGTAGGAAGAGGATTTTAGACAGTATAGACACACAAACATATACCTTTACATATTTTTCTAATATATAGACCCAATTGTGAAACAAATATACATCTATATAACTTTGTTTTGATACATCGAGACAATTTTGTTATCAATGAAACATTGAATGTAAAGTATTGATATTGTAGTATTGCTTCATAAATAATTAGCTCCTAGCATTTCACCATTAAAATAAGGCAAAATAATGACTTGCTATTTTTCTTCTAATCTGTCTGACAGAAAAGAATTAATATTTTCTTCAAATTTTGAAAGAAAAATCAAATCAAGAGGTCACAGTAAACATAGTTTTAGAGTGTTTGTATATAGATGTTTGATTTTAGTTAGCAGTCCCTTTGGAGATTTTGATAAAGAAAAAAGGTAAAAAAAAAAGAGATTTGTTTCAGTCAGCATGCTCTGGGAAGTTATTAATTTTATTAGTTTTAAGAACCTAATTATTATTCCTTATATGCAACTTCACAGTTCTGCAAAACCAGGCTAAGCTGATACAGCATAGTAGAAATGTTTACTTTACCACCTTCCAAGACAAGTAAAACCTTTAGCACCAAATCCTTTAGCGCTTAACAAAAAAAAGTACTCTAGATAATCTATGTTAAATATACACTTTCTGAGAATTAGTCAGAATGCAGTGAATGAGTCAAAGCATACATAGTTTATAAAGTGTTTTAAAGGGTTTCGGTTACATAATATGTTTGGATCCTTGAATTTTTTCTTTTTTTCCTGCAGTCTTATTCTAGTAACTCCTTCCAAAACAAAGCCTACAAGCCTTTTTTTTTTTGACCTGTGTACAATCCAACATAGTTAGGCCTTCCCTTCTTAAGTTTCCTTTAACCTAGAGGGTTGCAGCTCAATGAAAATGCACTTAGAAAATCAAATGTCATTGCAGTCTGTTACTGTATCTATTTTATCATAGAAAGCATATTTCTAATTATATTTTACATTACAGAAGTTATTCAGCATATGAGCAACCTTGATTTCTTTCAGACACTTAGACCAGGAAAAAATGATGTGTCTGTCACACTAGATTTTTGCTCTAATTAGTGCTTATAAATTCAGATAAAGACAGACAAGAGGAGTTTGAAGATCTAGAAATATTCCCTATCAAGAACAAGTGATCCCTATTTTTCTATTCCCTTTATTTCAGGTGCATTAATAAAAGTTGCAATAGTTGGAGACTCTGTGCCATTTTGCCATACAGATATAACTTGTCCTTTCACAAAAGAAAACCAGAAAACTGCCGAGTGTTATAGATATTAGTGGATGCTAGAAAAAGTATAATAATAGATACCTTTTCTAAAGCACTGCAAACCTTTTATGTCACTATTCATGAATGACTAACATATGCAAAAGAGAATAGCTCTGATACTCGAGGAAGCAATGAAGAGCAGCGGAAACAAAAGGTGTAAAGAAAGCGGTTTGCCTTGGGATTCAAATGCCAGGGCTGTGTGCAATATGTGATTTTAACAAAAGTGAAAATTAATTATTTTTTCTGAATGTTACTGTGTATGTGCCTATCATTCAGCAAGGGAGGCAGGTCATACTTGTACCGTGGTAGGAATATGTGAGGGTAGAGGTGAGAAGAGGAAAGGAAAAATAGCCTGGACAAAACCAGAATAGACTACAATTTGATAGCTACATATTTAACACTCAGGCTTTCTTATAATTTGCACAAATTGAATTTTGTTGTCTTTTTGTTGAAATATGGAATGGTATGTAAAAGTCAAAATTTCAGGAAGGTCTACCTACACACCCAAACTCTTTTTTTTTCAGGGAAAAAATGCATTTACTGATCATTTTTACTTATAAAATAATTCATACTGTGTTACCACAATGTTTTGTCAGTGGAATGACTGACCAATTTCTGTAAAGGTTTTGTTTATTGCCCAGGAATTTTTTATAGTAGATCAAGTTGTGGTAAATAGCCTATTTATATTCCAGTCTGGAACTTTTTCTCATTAGAAAGGCACTTCTTGATAAAAGCTGTTGTTATACTGTTTATAAAAACTTCACTTCTGGTTGGATGGAGAAGTGCAGATATTATGTCTATTTGCTATACAAAAATAATTAAAAAACCCCCAAATTATTAATAGCAGTAAATATCACCTTTATCTGAACTGCATCTAAAGCTAGCTATGCATTGCATACCCTTTCAAAATTGTAAAATGGATGATGTAGTATATAGCACTAACAGCTGCTACTCCGGTGATATACAAGTCCCATCACTCCTGCTAAATATTTCATTGTGGCAACAGAATTCATGCTGAAATACTTCACCAGAAAAGTTGTAAATATAATATACATGCAGAGACCAATCATGCAGTAATGTGCTACTGAACAGTTTACTCTGAATGTGCTTCTGTGCATGTATATACAACCGCACTTAGATATAAAGTTTTCTGTTTTCAGGATATGAATATTAGTCTTCAATTAACAGCCTGATGCCAAATTCTCCTTTGATACAGTCAACATTTATCTCTGTATCTTTACTATGAATTCACTGGACCATATTTCACTGTCTTTAAAATCAGTTTTCTCTACCTGGGGACTGCCTCTAAGATCATAGGCTATCTATTATCACTGTTCTCCTTCATCAATTGCCCTTTCTTCATTTTTTTTCCTTAACTTTTCTATTGTATCTTAAGTTACTCTTTCTACTTAACATTTTTCAGTCTACCAAGTGGGTTTTGAATAGTAGATAGAGTAGTAGATACAGTCGCGAATCGCTTATGTTTGGCAAATCCAGTGCCAATATCAACAACTTATTGTTCCTGAAACCTTCTGAATTGCTTATGGAATCATTCCAGCAGATGCCAGAGAGGTTAAAGTCCCCCATGAGAACCAGGGATTGACCCAGAGCCAAGTTTTTAAAGGACAGCTTAATTTGTTTTCTCATCCTGATTGGACAGGCAATAATAAATTCTCACCATAGTGTCATCTCACTAGGTTCTCCTCTAATCCTGACACACAAGCTTTAGACCAGCCTGCCATCTGCCTTGCAAAAGAGCTCCATGCATCCACACTATTCCTTCATTCTGAAAGCATCTCTGTGTTATATGGCATTAGGCTCTGTAGGAGCTCATCTCCTGCCACAACCGCGCACCCGTCTTCTGCTAATCAAGGACTTTCCAGTTTTGCTTATTATCCTGTTCTCCCTTCTCTTGAGGAAGAACAGTAGAGGAATGTCCTTCCTGTAAAAAGTTAACTAGCCTGGCTTTTGCCATTCTAATTGCATGCATTGCCAGATTATGTTGTTGGCTTTTCATTGCATTGCTATAGTTTTTCATAGAGCTCCTGCAGGTATTTCTTAGATCACCTCCAACACCCATTATTTTACATTACTATTTCAAAAAATTGCTTCAGTATTCTTAAAATTATTTGGTAGTTTTAGAAGCATACAGTTATTTGTTTTCTATACATTATGTTTTCTAGTTAGTAAGTGATGAGGCATCAATTCTTATATCAAACCTATGTATTCTGAGCATTACATCTAAATATCTATAGACTATAAGGTCTTCTTTATTTTGGAAATTATCTGCAGATATATGAAAATAAATATTCCCTATAATTGTGTCTCTTACTAAATTGTTACTAGCAATTAATATTCATAGGTATTGAAACTGCCCAACCCAGCTTGTTTAATATCTCCAGCAGTCGATTCCTGGAGGTATCATACAACAGCATGGATACAAGAACCCATACTATTTTTCCTGACATTTTTAAAGTATATATATAAAATATTATTCTATTGATTGAGACAGGAGATCATACAAGGTTGTTACATCCCATTTTTTTCTAAGCTTCAGATTCTTTAAGTTTTCCTTCAGATCTTCAAAGACAAAAATCATTTGCAAAGTACTGAGCTTGGTTTATCTTTTCTTGCCTTTAATAATTTAGCAGGAATGCTGTAAAATATTTAGCTCTTTTTGTTCTCATTAGCTTTTGAAATTTTTCAATTTCTTTTCCTCCTCTTCATAAATGAGCTTAGTGTCTGAAAATGGTTGATCGTTGCTTATTTTTATTTCTCCTATCTTTCTGTAATTGCAATTTTTGTGACTTAAAGATTTTCTGCCTTCGGACTTTGGCAAAGTTACTGAGTTGATAGCCAGAAGGCTATCCATCTTTACCATTCCCAAATTATTAGTACTGCTTTCTGACCTCATATTCTTTACCAAACCACAGGAGTGTTGCTTTTGGGACAAAGCTTTAATTTTTTATTTATTTTTACTTAGTTTTTATATATTTTATTTTTTATTTATCAACACAAGGCAGATTCTGAAAGAGATAGATTACTCTATTTTAAAGAAAAGGAAGTGGCACACACTCCTCATATCATCCTTTGTTCTTCATTTTTATGGTCTCAGGTGTCTCTTTGCACTATGTGTCTGAACATCTCATACACAATATCAACCTTATCTGAAATATACACAACAATCTTCTAAAACCTTACGCCTCACAAGAGGCGAACTACATGCCTGCCTACATTTTAGCTTTCTCAAATATTCTGAAATGTAACTGCAGCTCATCTGTATACATCTGTACAGATGTCTTTAGAAGTTTTTCATATTCTTGATGTCACTCTAGTGTCATGTATCAGTAAAAGCATGATTTGGCTGATTGAAAGCAACAAATATCAATATTATTTTATTTAGGATTGCCTATGAGTTTGTTTGTAGTGACTTTGTTTCTGAAACCTAATTCTCTTTACAGCCATAAATTTATTTATGGTTAGTTATTCTCCTCTCTTTCATTATATCTTATATTCTCCTTTCTTTCATTATATCTTAAAGACTCACTGATTAAAATTCTCTTCTGTACAGATACCTTATTTCCAAGCTGGAATTATGCAGTATTATTTGGAGTTTACATTCAGACAGACTATATTGTTTTTTAATTCTCATAAAATTGATCTTGTTTACTTCATCTTCAGTTTCTTCAGAAAGAACTTTTTAAAGCAACATTTTCCTATCTGGCTTTTTTCCTTAGATAGCAGATTTGCTCACTGACAGTTTCAAAAACAATACCTGCTGATAATAGAGTATCATTCATTAGAAAACATAGTCCTATTTCATGACTCAAGTCTTTCCTCTCCTAAAAAACAGTGTGAGATCACTTACTTAAAAAATAGACATTACAGATACCTTGTAAGGCTACGATGCATATGCAATCCTTCAAAAGCATATAATACGGCCCCAGTTCTGTTTATATTCCAAATATTCCAATTTCTAACTGTCCTTTTGAACTGCTAGGACCTGAAAAACAGGCCAGAGCTGACTTACAGATGAATATGGGACTGCCTTTGTGGAAGTACACAAAACTCGCCTATAGAACTGCTTATGCTAACTTGCATGTAGGCCCACCAGACTGTTTTGGCTAACCTGAACAGAGGCTTATTAAGTTGTAACTTTTGTACACTCTCATGCAAGTGTTTTTGACCTTGATGGAAATGGAGAGTCTGAGGCCTCAGATCTGGCCAAATCCCGATCCCAGATGATAGGGAAACCACGCCAGATATTACTGCTCACAAAGAAAATGCAAGTTATGATGATCTGTTTACTTGGCTCTGTAAAAGCTAGGACCTCTTGCCACAACATGGGAGACTTCACTTATAGGTGGATGCACTATGTAAGACCTCCCAGTTTCCAGGAAGGTTCTCCATATCCTCACTGCAACAAAGGCTCCCCGGTGACTGGATGATTGTAATGTATTTAAGCAACTAGTGATGTATCTACTTTTTAACCACTATTCTCTTTCTTGTTTAGTAATGGTTAGGTGCATTACCTTGCTTATTTTGTCTGTTGCTAAAACTGAGCAAGTAGTAGGAAGCTTATTGTTTTGTTAAATGCATCATTCTGTATTGCCTTAATAGTGAAATAAGGCCATTCTTTCCATTGTTTGGTTCTTTCCTTCGCCGTCCCTCCAGCAATTGGCAGAATACTTTTCTACATGCATTTTAATTCTACCAACAAAGTTATTCTTGAGTTTTAACACTAACTTTTTGGAGGACTTGTAGGACTTGAGATGTTAAAGGATAGACAGACTTTTTTATTTATCTAGAATAGGCACTTTGATCATGAACATTATTCTGACATAGATACTTGTTTTATCACTCAGTAACGTTTATGGCTGGATCTCAAGGTTATCTGTTTAGTGAAATTAAGTGTGAAACAGCATAGAGAGCATTAGCCACTGGACACAAGGTAGGTTATGTATATCAACAAGTGGATACAGAAAATATTTTAAGATTTGCCTTTGAAGCAAAATAAAAGGAATAAAACACCTTTTAGGATTATGTGTATATATGTATGTATATGTATATATGTATGTATGTATGTATATGTATATATAAATATCAGTGATGGTGGTAGGAGTATTCAATATTGAAAAAGAACATCTCTTTGTTAGGTTAGCTGGCCACTCCAGAACCACACCACATTACACTGATTATGCAGTTTTACCTGAAGTGCTTCTTGAAAACTGTAAACTATAGCAGAGGCTGAAATGTCAGGCCAAGTTATGTTTATAAATAAAAGCTGATACAGATTGCCATTTGATATATAATTGCAGAGCTTAAAGGAAGATCTTGAGGTTGTTATATTACTCTTGCATTTTCTGTTTTTAGGACTTTTAGAATTTCAGGTATTCATTAAATTGTAATCAAATATAATTTGTCCTGTTAGAACTTATTCACACTGATATAACCATTTTCACTTATTTTTTTGGTTGCTTAGTATGAATTCATTATGAGGAAAAAAATAACATTGCATTTTACTCTCCAACATTAGATTCTCTTGTGTTATTAGAGAGTATGGAAGAATAGAGAGTATGGAAGTAGAAAGGAATACATTACAAATAAATATCTTATAGAATAATGTATTTTTTATTCGATAGTAATATCCTTTCGCTTAACATTATAGTCATTATAGAAAGTCATGAATTTCTTAGTGAAACTGACATTTGAAAAAATTCACATCATAACCTGCAAGGCAGAAAAGGGTCTTCATAATAAAATCAGTGAAAAATAAATAAACAATAACCCCCACTGTTCTTCTCTTAAATTGTACAGTGCATATTTCTGCCCATGATTGTCTATGGCCAATCAGATGAGGCACTACTGCCATTTAGTATAAGTTTTGCAAGTGACTTGATCTTCCATATGTTACTTCCTTACTCTTATAAGCATAGATATTGCTTACTTGCAAGGTTGCTTCTCGGGACCTAGTGCATGAGGAAAGTAAATAAATTCAGAGAATAGCTGTAACAAAACAGAGAACTAAAGTCACATAGGCCAAGCTTGAGAAAATCACTCAAACCATAGAATCATCTTTTTTGTCTCATTAACTCAGAACATTCAAGTGACATTTCCTGATACAGACTACAGAAAATATAAAATATTCCACTAATAAAAAAAAAAAAGTCTGGGGACAATTTTGAGACAAATATATCTCTCTTGTTTGTCTATAATCCGTGTGAATTTCCAATAGTGGCAATGAATATATTACTGTGTATCCAAAAAATCTGTTTCTTATGGTGACCAGATCCCTTTTTCTTATCTTGTTCTCCTTATTTTCTTTTATCTCTTGATTTCTTCTGTACAAATAAGTGTGAAGTGTCAGCTTGATTTATTTTTGAACCATAAAACTTCTGAACAGATAATGGCACAATCTAAGGCATCAACAGACATAAGGTAATAGCTAAAAGCATCTCCTACATCTAATAAACTATCATCTCAAGCATCTGCTAAGAGTCTTAGGAAAAACACTCTTCCACAATCTTAGCAGACAATGTTGACGCTTTCATCTTGTGCAACTCAAGGGAAACATAATAATATCACAAAGGAATATAACATTAAATCCTTCTTTACAACAGTGGCCAGTAACTCCAAACCCAATTCTGAGCAGTAAATACCCAATAAAGAATATGATCAGGTGCTTCCATTCCTTCCTTAGAAGGAATGCCCAATTCTCTCTGAAGGTTTCTAATTACTCGGTATTATTATGCTGTATTGTTGTCCTCAATGTGCAGACTCAAATCTGACTGCAGAGGTTCAGTAAATAGCCACCTCCGCACTGGCCCAAACAAGGATCTTCCTCAGGAACCTGCACAAGAAAACTGGCAAAGAATCACCTACTGGCATTCACTGACAAGCGGTGTCTCCTCTTATCAATTTCCTGTTCTAGACATCTGAGCAAACTGTATTACTGCAAGTACAGTAATTACTGCAAGTGCAGTGATCCTATTGCTATTTCAGTTGTGCAACTGAATAGTTTTACTGGAATCACAGGGCAATTCCAGTACTGTTTTATGTTTTCCCTTGCAATGGCCTGGAGAAATGATGATGAAAGGGACTTTGAACATACTTCTCATTTGTATTTACTTTTCAGTGATGACCTGATGTCTTACTGCTTTGCCCCTTTCTCTTTTGTTCTTCAGTAGACTAGGTAAGGCTTGAGAGGGTGGTGAATGACTGAAAACCATGTAAACTGAGACTAGTTCCTCCATTTCTAAAGTCTTGTAAGTCAGAATTTGAAAGGTACTGGAGATCTGAATTCCTACATCTGAAGGGCTAATTTATTCTTCATCTCTCACCAACCAGAGCGCCTTAAGTCTTTAACTCTTGTGCAGTTTGGCCTCCGAGTTTGCAGACTCCAAGGCTGAAGGGTCACCTACAAGGCATCTGCATCTGGCAGTCAGTCTAGTAATTTGTGCAAAAACCTGATAGATTTGGTGAGGGATGAAGTGGGGAAAAAAAAAATAAAATGAGAGAGAAATCCGGTGTATTGAACATATTAAACAGCTACATGATAACTGTCATAAAAGCATTTCTATGTGGGGGGATGAAAGCATGTTTTTTAAAAAATATTTAAGTCAATTAAATATTGCTGAGTAACAGGTCTAAAGCTAATAGTTAATTAAATCTCTAATTTAAAAAAAGAGAACTGACAAGAGAGGAAAATATTCAGCAAAAACTGAAAACTTGCCATCACATCTCCTATTTAATATAGAGTAAATTAAGAAGAATGCATTAGAGCATAACAAGATAAATAGTCATTAATAATTCACCATTATATAGAAACCATGTAGTAGTCCCACATGTTTAATATACTATGAAGGCAGTTATCTTATTAAACTTAATGGCATCTGTAAAAGTAAGACAAATCACAGGCTTAAGAGAGTGAGATAAGCTTGCAGTCTGATGTTTACATGCAAATAATCTTATCTGAATGAAATTAATGTCCACATTTTTATACTGCTCTGAAAGCATTGCCATTCTCATTGTCCTATCCTCACTCTCTTGACTTCTCTTAGAGAAAAGAAAAATCTGCTAATCAGGATGCTAAAGATCAGATTGAATTCTTCCATAACATGAGGTTCACTTCTGAGCACAAACTTGATTAAATGTCTATCAAAAACATGTCTGAAATGATTTAGGTCCTGTTGGCAATTTTACCAAAGTTTAAAAAATTCATATTTCATTTGAAATGCACTCCTGCATTTCAAAAGAATAATGAGAGGATGAAGATATACATTCAGATGAATATGACATTAGTGAACTAAATATTTCTTCCATATAAAGAAAACCTATTAACAATTTGATTTCTTTTTCTTTTTATACATTCCATAATTAAGAAAATGAAGATGCTACAGTCATATTTATCCTCCCTTATGTTTTATTTTTTGGGTTATTTTTCCTGCAAATGATGTTTTAGAAGAGGTAAATACTTCCATATACTTACTTTTTTGTGAAGCTGTTTTTTAGATCTAATGTAAAGTTCAGGAAAAGTCATTTATTAGTACTATCAGATACCAATCTGACGATTACAAAATTTTGACTATTGTATGTTCAGCAATATAACGTGCTGAGGAATTTGACAACAGCCTAGCAAGATTTTTAAGAGTATATTTCATTTTAGACACAGAAGTAGGTTGTACACATTTTTTTTAAATTGAGAATATGAAGATAAAAACTATTTTGACAAACGAAAGAAGATAAATCTAGATTTGAATTAAACTTGAGTCTCAAGCTAATTCCAAATAAATACAATTTAGAGAATAAGTGCCATATATTTGTTTTGCAACTAATGTCAGATTAATT
>JAVCKT010092378.1:0-12551 GCA_032273925.1 Rhynchotus rufescens
GGTTCTGTTCTCAATATACATTTAAAATAAACGTTTGAAAACATTATGCCAGTCTAGTTTAAGGAGTTAATTCCAGTAATATAGTAATCCTGAAATTCTACAGTATGGAGCAAAAAATACACAGACTTAGCTAAAAATATTCTTTTAACCAACAGTGTAAGGCAGACACATGTTTTTACAGTTGCACACTGTCCCTTCTCCTAAAACTCTCCTCACTCCAAAAAGAATAAATTGTAAGTCCACTTAAGACAAAGCACTTCTTGCCCTTTTATTCAACTTCTTTAATTTAAAAAATTGCAAAGGAAATGTGCTTTTCTATTTAGCAACAAATTCAGCTTTTTGTCCTGCTGCCAAGTTATTAAAGCTGCCCTACTCAAGTGTTGAGAGGATCTTGAGCTGGAGAGGTGAGATGACAGATGACAACCTTCCCTCATAGCTCTCACTGCAACTTACATCTTATTTCTGAAACGGCAGCAATGATTCAGTAAATGACTAAAATCTCAACACACTCAAATTCCGGGTGCTCGAGGTAAATGCCTGTGCCACACAAATCCCAGGGGATCAAGCAGTGAAGACCCCCCCATTCTTATTCTGCTTGTGAGCCCATGGAGCTGTATCTACAGATAACATGGTAAGACCCAGGATACCAGTGTAGTTTCATGCCCGACACTACCAGTGATTCTATAATCCTTTAGACAGACTCCCTTTGAGGAGCTGTCCTCAGGTGTTAGCAACACACAGCCTATGGCATAACTCATTAATTCCACTCAGCAAAGACTTGCTCTGTGAAACAAGGACACTCCAATGTCATAAAATCCCTGAAACACCATTAAAGGGTAACATTTAACACTTTTCTAAGTAAATAAGTAGGAACAGACAAGTCTCTGAAGGGATCAAGAGTGACATGATTTAGAGAAATGTGACATTTGAGCATCTCCTCAAAGTTAATTCAAACTGTGCAAACCTCCTGTATTTAAATGGTTCATTCTTAAGTGAAACACTCCAGAGATCAGATGATCAGCAAAAATTTAAAGGTTTAGCAAGGCAAATAACAAGCTTCAATTTTGTCTTTCTTGCCTAGGCATTTGTAGCACATAAAATACAAGGAGGGCTTTCAAAATTCAGAAGACAGAAATCTCTGCATTCATTACAGAGAAAGAAAAATGAAAACTTATCTTGAGAGTTGAGGTTATTTCTAAACTAGTGGTTGTTTTAAAGCAGAGATCTATAAGCAGCTGCATTGCTCAGTTGGGTATAACAAGCTGAAGTGACTATTATGAAGAAAATAAGTACATGATGACACTGCCTATGCACCAGTTAACTACCATTAGCTGAAGAAAATTTCTACAACCGAAGACAGTCTGCTGGCCATAGATTCCACCCACGATGAGAGTCATTTTAATCACAAGTGAGACTTTTTTTTTTTTTTTTTTTTTAATAAGGAATCACAGCAGTATCCTTCAGAGGGAGGGTACATTTCTAGCAAAAAGGAGCAGCTGAAAATATTCTGGAGAAAGCTACAACTGGTACAGGAACTAATTCCAGCAGCCGATTTGCACTGGCCTGCCTTGAAGGAGTTAGAGCATTCCAGAGACACACGGACACCGCAGTGCTGAGGGACTCCCTTGCACAGATATCCACGAACAGCTTGTCTACAGTGGGAGCAGCCCTAACAGCACTAAGTATTTTGTTGCTCCGTGTGCCCTTTCTAGATGCCTTTCACAACCGCTCTCTATAACAGAAGAAAAGTGAAAATGAGCCATTAACGGCTTGATTGGATAGAGAGGGTTTGTGAGAACAGCTACCATCACCCAACAAGCCTGAACAAAAGATAAGGCGACACTGGAGCACGCTGGGCCTGAACTAAATGCAGTAGGATTTCTTCACTAGACATGCAATTCTTGCTTCCTGGCAGTTTCAGAAAATCTGTGAGCTGAAACACAGCAGCAATAGCAGCCTACTACTGCCTCTGTCTAAGGAGAGCATTCCAGGGTCAACTCAATTCCTTTAATTAACATTAAGTAATACAAAGCCATAGAAATATTGAATATATTTTCTCCAATCCTCACCAAAGGCTTTACTCTTTTGTTTTAATGGTTGAAGCTGGATCTGCATCTATCACTTACCTGGCTGTAAAAAGCTTGTTCCCAGGTTGTTAGGACAAAGCACAAGAAGCCAGAAGGTGAGGTAGTGGGAACACAGCAATGATTGGCAGCTAAAAAGATCAGCTAAGTGAACCATTCCTCAGGCTGTCTCTTCCTTCATTAAACTAGACAGAACATACTGCTAGGCAGGTTTTTTGCCTCTAAAGTCATAGGATGGTGGTGCAATATTTAGCTCTACATTTAGCCAACACTGTAGCTTTGTTTGTATTTTTGGTATGATGGTCTAAGTATAAATACATTTTTTCACTAGCTTTTGTTTTCCTAGCTCAAACTAAATACTACCATTGAAAGAGTCTAGATAACAATCTTAATACTAGCAAATTTTAAAATTTAAAGCTCCAAAATCCACATTTAAGATACCCATGGAAACATTTGGGTTTTATAACCAGCAGTACTAAATCTATTGTAGCGCTATATGTAAAGAACTTCCAAACATTAATCCAATACTTACATGGCTAAGAGACAATTATTCTTAAATGTTTTTGCACAGTGCAATATCATTAATTACCATGTATGTACATAGATATTGTTTTTCATTAAACTAGGAAATGGAACAGTCATTTTTGTACAACATTAGTTATCTGTTTTAAAAAGAAATCAACCACAAATCACATGCTATTATCTTAATGAAGGACACAAACTATATGGACACTAAGATGTACAGTCAGCTTTCAATATCTATATTAAATCTAAGAACAAATAAGAATTTAACAATATTTTAACAATTTCAATCCCATAGGCTCCACATATCCCTCAAGAAAAAAAGACTTACTAAAAATGTTTTCTTTGCTCTTATATGAAACTTCAAATGAGCATCAGACCTCAAAAAACAATGATCAGATGGAGTAGAAAGCCTAGATGAATGAGACATGATTTATATCAGGCCCCTAAGTTTAAGGCTCCAGAATCAGACTGGCAAAATTCCAAGCAGCTGTTTACAGGATACTTACCTTTATTAAGGAAGTTCCCAACACAAGCAGGACTTACAGAAACTAAACCAAACTGGATAGACACCAGAGAGTTTCAGTGCCACCTAGTCAGGCTACTCAAACTGTTCCTTTGTCTCTATTTGTATTTTGAGATACTCTTGTAAGGAAAATCCTTTAACACTTCATTTTCCATGTCTTCCTGTCTCTCCTTACCCCCATTATGTTTTTCCATGTAGTGCTAACCTTCCTCTCCTCAACTCAAGGATACTGTCAATACACATTACTAGGTAGTTGACATGTTCGAAGCAGCATCCTCTTCAAGTTGTTTGCATCTCTATTCAGGGCACTGCCAAAGAGCAGGTACAGCATTTTGTGGGGTTGGAGCCTCCCTCTGAGGCAGAGTTGAATCACTCCATGTTTATTCCATAAAACCAAAACAAGATATGACCCTCCTGCAACAGCAAAACATTCCAGTTTATCCGCGCTACTTGCTCTCCTGCAAATTTCCAAGGTACTTCTTTGCATCACCTAATTGCTTATTGTAGTTGGTATCTACACATCTGTTTTTCTTGTGTAGCACTTTACAGTTATCTTTATAGAATTTTAAATTTAGTTTTACTTTTTTTTTTTCGACCCAAATAAATAGTCACTTTCATTCTAATCCTGTCTGCCCAAGCATACACTATTCCTCCCATGGTGAAGTCATGTACAAGTTTAGTCATAATTACTTCAGCCACAGTATTCATAAAAATATGGAACCTGAGAAAGAGAAAACTTTTCTGCTTGCTAGTAAACATATTTACTATGATTATGTTTGGAGGTCAAGAAAGCCTCTAGCTTAAATACATTGAGACAAAACATAGATAAACTGTTAGATATCCAAGAAAAATCTTGTAGATCCACACTTAAATATTTTTCTATCTCAGCTCTTGTTCTGATATATACATATATATCAGATTTTACACACAAAGAGAACATGAAATGGCTACTAAAATAAGCTATTCTGTCAATTTATAATACATCTCTTAAAACAATGTGTGAGCCTACGTACTTTCACTTTTTCTTCCTCCTGAACAACAAAGGCTTTCCTAGAACTTTCTCTTATTTGCAAATAGAGAATTGAAGTAGGAGACTGAGACTAGGCAGTCACTTACAAAGGGACCACTCAAAAGCAAAAGCATTTTTTAAAACATATTTAAATAGACATTTCCATACTTCTATATTTGTGCCTGCTACCCTCTTGTCCTTTGGCTGGCCAGCACTGAGAAGAGTCTGGCTCCTTCTCCTTAACTCCCCTTCTCCCCAGTGAGATATTTATACGCTGCAATAAAACTGCCACATTAGGAAATTTCAGAAACATTTTCAGAGAAGGATGATGTGCAGGAAAAGCACAGTGCAGAGCTAAAAAAAATGTTGCCTTCATATTACATCTGTATTTTCTATTCCTAAAAACAGAGATTTGCACTTTATAAAAACAATCAGAATAAAGTAATATTATTTTATGTGGCATTCACTGCTCATAAAAAAAACCTCTTTGTAATAATATATTTTAAAATAGCTTTATATTATATATACACACACACACACACATATATAATATGTCTCCTTTAGACCTTCTGATAGAAGCACTATGGAAGGAGTAAAATCCAACGCTATTTTTGCCGCCCCCCTCCTCTCCTATCACCCACCACACAGCCTGGCAGGGCACCAAACACACTTCCCGAGCTGGTCAGCTTGATGTGTGGATCTGTGTGACGGATCTCCCGTGCCTGACAGGGCAGGGAGGCACTTGGCAGCCGGGCCGCACTGATCACGTCTAATTTAGCGGCGTGCTCGCGAGCCCGGCCGCTGGCAGCGCAGCCGGCACCGCCAGCCCGCCTGCTGCCCCGCGCCCTTCCCTCCCTGCCTCCCGCAGCGCCTCCACGAGGCGCCCGGCAGTCCAGAGCCGATCCCAGCGTGACACCTAGTGGCAGCAGAGCCTCCGCGGGCACCTCTACGGCACGTTACACACGCAGGAGAGGAGCAGCCGCCTCTGGGAGCGCCAGGCGGCCTGCCACATCTCACAGGCAGGTGCAGTTCAAGGGAGAGAAGAACCTCAGTCATCACAAAACAGGGGCGTTTCTTCCACCCCCCTGAGCCTGGGCTGACTGAAGCACCTCAGAAGCTTTTCTGAAATTGTCATGGCTGAATGACATTAAAAAAACAGTTATTTACTCATGACATCAGTTTTCTCAGCTCCTGATCAAACCCACAGAAACAGAATTTCTCACGTAAACCATCTTAATGAATGTGTGAACCATTCTTCACACTGAACTTTAATATTTCCCCCAAGCTGTCAACGTGGTTCTGCTTCCTCAGGTTCAAACAAGAGCCACACGGAGATTTCAGCAGTGAATCCTGCTGTCTCAGTGAGGGAGCTGGACTCCAGGAGCCTCCCCTTGCTGCTGGCTCCACATGGATGGTGTGAGGAGACTCGGCCTCCTCCAGCCTCTGTGCCACAGGCCTCTCCTCCGTGCACTGCTCCTTCTCTTATTAGCAAGAGGAAATATGGGGAGGTAAAAATCCAAGATTAGTTAGAATTCTGAATTTACATCTAGTTGATGGGGTGAGGCCTAGTCAGGGTTTGTGAGCCAATGTGTACATTACTCTTACCAGGTCAGAGGTATTTGCATAGCAAAGATGTAAGTTAGGGGAGAACTATAAGAGCACCAAAAGAGTCAAAAAGCAAGTCAAGGCAGTGAGATCAGGCCACTGAAGAGGCAACGGTAGATGCAGCTTTAGACTCTGACGAGATGAGCGGTAGTGGGATGTGGGTCAGTTCCTTGGGTGTTGCTAGGCCCCCAGGCACCAAGCTCCGGGCGCCTGCAGGAAGGCAGCGGCGTTGGCCGGACTCAGCAGCCTGGACGTGGCCGAACAGCAGCCGTGTGGCCACCAGCACCTGCCTGCACAGGCCTCACCAACTGCAGGCTGGATGCCCCATGGACAAAAGTAGTAGATGCCTCCAAGCACTCTAATTGCTTAAAAGGATTTATTAGACAGAGGTTTTCCTACAATTCCCTATTTAAAACAAGCAAATATCAGCAATGAATTCAGCTGTCGACAGCAAGACACCGTAGGTGAGAGTCTGATATCCATTTCAGTGATTGATTGAAGAGCCTTGAGAACCTCACACATCCACTGCTATCAAGGATTTGATCACACAGTATTCAAGCAGGAAAAAAGACCTAAAATTACATCTGATACTTAGCTACCTTTTTCACAGCAGCATTATTCTATATCTATATATGTGTATCTCCCTTACGCTGACATCTTTCTTTCCATATGGGTCTATATTTATATTTTGCTTCTGATTGCAGTTTGACTTTGAACTATAAAGAAAATAATGGCAGGATATCTGACATAGTTTGAATTCTGAGCAAAGCTTCTGGTAGGTTTTCTTTCCCTCAAATCCATTCCATAAGGCAAGATACAATTCACTATTTGTCCCATACTGGGAAATCAAAGCTTAAACATCTTAAGCAGATCCTGCTACTGCCAAAGAGGCCATGCAGTTCTTTTGTGTGCTAAAAGAAAAATAAAACTGACCCCATTTTTTTCCTGAATTCTAAATCACTCTAACAAGAACGCTTAAGTGCCTGCAATCATATTCTGCACTTCAATCACTGGAGTCATATAACCTAAATACCAACATATATAACATGGTTCTAAGCCAGTTAAAAGAAAAAGCTACAGAAGAAAACAAAAAACAACCTCCTAGAAAACCCACAACTTTGTCCCTGCACTAAGTCAAACCCTGAACTCCGTGGCAAACATCTAAGCAACTATAACACATTGTTTTCAAAGTGAATCGTGCACAGAGCCTGAAAATAAATAAATTCCCCACAATTTCAAGTCTTAAACAAGACTGGATTTTACAAATATCTGGCATGTAAGATGCAGTATGAGAAACTATAAACTGGAAAGAGGATTTTTAAAAAATCTAGAAAGGTTTTTAATCAGAGAACTGAGATTCTAAAACAGACTTCTGACAGAAGTAGAGCAATTTTTTTTTTTAATTTCATAAGCATAAGTTACAAGTAAGCCTATTATATGAGCAAAACACCAATCTTCATGACCCCAAAGGTCACCTTTCTGTCATATGCCTATGAATTTAAATTTATTCTTGTCTTCTTTAGATAAAGTGGTTACTAGAAAGGAATATTTTGCTGTATTTATGGATATTGAAAAAATCCTGGAGAAAAAAAGAAAGCAGCACTGCGACTCCAAGTGCGAGAACTTTGTATTAGGCAGCACTTGGTTTGAAAGCATATAGACTATCGAGGCGGTTTAGCACAAAGCAAGAGTAACAAAGGCCAACAGCAGTAGTATGAAAAACAAAATTAAAAAAAAAACCCACACAAAAATCTTTTGCTGCAAGTCAAAGAAGAAAGAAATTAAGAAAGCAAGAGCAGCCTCCTCTAGCCAGTATCTCTGACAGTGGCCAAAGGGAGGTGTTCAAGGGAAGGAAAAAAAGTTAACTTGGCCTGATACTTGGGTGTGCCCTGGTTACCTCCAGTAGAATAAAAGGAGGTTAGGAGCAGACAGCCAAGCCTCTCTCTTTTTAATCCAATGCCTTAAAAACACATCTGCAAAGAATGTGTTTTCTAATATATAACAAATTCATTTCTGCAGAAAGAGTCTTATATAGCACATTTTAATTCTAAGACATAAGTGCTGAGATGCGATAAGTAATGAAATGGTTATCCACAAGAAATTAGCCATTACCACTATTTAAGACTATTTTTAGTTCATTATTTGAGCTAGCCGACTCTCTAATAATCTCACTTAATTTCCTTAATTGACTATTTAAAATTATAATTTTAGTAGACATTACTGTGCTGGCAAAGAAGTATCTATTCCAATCAATTGCTTTTACTTGAGGTTACTGCCAAGTGATTTTGCCATCTGGACATTTACTTCTCTGTATTAAATGAGTCACCACCACACACTGGTGGAGTCACATGAAGGATTGCCTGAAGAGGAAAAATAAACAAGAAAGTCAAAATTTCACCAATTCCCAGGATGGGTGCTATAATCCCATTTTCAAAAGATACTGCTCATCTCATTTACTTTAAATGAAACTTAATGTGAAGAAGGGTGCTGTGACAATCTATAACTGAAGAAATGCTTGTTCTTAAAGCAGACTCACAGTCATCATCCTGGCATTCAGGAGAGCCCATCAGCTTTGCTCCTCAGTTGGAGACAAGCTCAACAAAATCCAGGATCAAAAAGAATGTTGGATAGATTATTCCAAGATGACTAAAATAAGAGTATAACACTGTTCAGGCCTCATGGCATAAACCAAGCCACAGGATTCAGATAGACTCTCTCCTAAGGGACAGATCATATAGCAACTTCCTAGTTTGGAGTGGATTGAACATTTTAAAAAGCATCTATTACATTATTTTCCTGAAGATACAAGAGACAGGTGTGCCACTCTTCAGACAAGGAGCAGCAGCAGACGGCTGAAATTAGTTCAGCTTAGGGAAATAGTAAATAAGGGAATTTGACATCATATCTGACTTGGCTGCACTGTTTTTGTGAGGGGTTCTGTTCATTTCCAAGAAATCTTATTTTTCAATCAAATTTAACTGAAACTCCTGTTGAAAGTTTAAAGCTTCATTAGTCTGAAATTGCCCATGTCAGAGTGGCATTTCCAGACCACAGAGGAGGATGCTGTCACAGCAGTGACAAAATAAAACTCTTTAGCCACAGTCCTACCTACTTCAAGATAAAAGGGTCATCGCTGAATCCTGGTGGTAGCTCTGTACAAGTAGGTTCCCCCCTCCCGTAAAAGCACATCCAGAACACAACACACACATGGCACACAACATGGTAGACAAGTTATCGGCTTAACTGCTTTTCTTCATGATCTAGATTATGAAACACAGTAGTTAACAATAACCACCAAGCTCTGAAAATCTTGTTGAAGGTGGACTGATAATTTTTCTATTTACAACACAGAAATCATTGTACAAACCTAAGTTCTCAGGCACTTTCATTGCTCAGATGAGTCAAAGCTACATTACATACAAGAGTATGACAGAACTTTATGCTAAGACAAACATTGTCAAGGCACACTATGCAATATACTACTATACAGTGATGGCAACAACTAGCTTCATTTATTATTAGTCCTTTAACAAGATTATGTTATCTTGAGCAAGAAAGAAAACTAAAATCGCCATCTTGAGTTGCCTGTGTTTCCTTTGGTTTGCCTGCTCAGAACTGGAAGTTGATAAGAACAGCCAGCACACAATGGCAAGATACAGCACTGTGACACAACTGCCAAGGAGGTCAGATACAGCAAAGACTGCAAGTACAGCACCCATCTACAAGACGAGGAATTAGAAAAAGCCTGAATATACATGGCTTTGATTAGCTTAGAACATTAATCCAAAATTTCAAGATACACTATCCTTTTCATTTTGGACATCTATTTAAACATTATAAACCCAGAACTTGGATGACTTCGGAGTTGTAAGGAGATGAAAGTGTTAGAGTCCGGGCAAGACTGCCAACGTTGCTGGGATATATCACATCCTTTGGGAACCCCTCCTGAGTTGCTCAGAGGCCAGACCTGAGATCCCTGGCTGTGGTCAGCTCCAGGGCTGCTGGGCTCCTGTACCATGAGGACCCACAAGCTAGGGAGGTGGTGGGGCCTGCAGGACACCAGCTGCTGACAGAGGCAGGACCTCCACTCACAACCAACCTCTGGCATTGGAGAACATCTGCTACACAGAACAGGGAAGTTTTAACAGGAACAGGAAAGTTCTACAGATATCAGACTGCATGAGGGGGATCTCCTGTATGGCTTTCTGGCAGATTTTTGATACTCCACCATAGACCTGAGAGCTAAGCAGATCTGACAGACTATATTTTTGACTGCCAAAGACTGCTGAATCCTAGCCTGACATAACTAGTAATGCTTTGCCTGCTCCCTTCTAATTTCTGTTTCAGGTACTTCTGCTTGACCCCCTAACTCAAGTTTGTCATGCTACTGAGTCCAAATAAGTCTAAGAAGCAGGACAGCCTACAACTTCTGACCCAGACAAATGGGCAGCAAGTCCTCATAGCATGCTTTTATCAATGTTGAACAAAACGATTGTATTTCCAAGAAACATGAAAGTTTTTTTTTTTTTATTTTATTTTTCCCCAATTCTTCATACTGCAAAGCATTAAAAATACGTTCAAAGCCAAGGACAGAAGTTCTGAGCACCAGAAGAAGGAAGCACCTGCCCTCCCCCCTGCCAATATGGGGCAACCAAGAGGGAAGGCAGCCACTCCTGAGCTGAAACACTGAGCCATGGCCCTTACGCAAGTGACAATTCAGGAGGTCTAGGAAGCTTGGAAGGCCCAAAGGAATCAGGCTTAAATTTAATACTCATGGTCCTCCTCTTCAATCAAAGGAAAAACTAGAACAGAGTCTAAACACAGCGAGTACTTTGCCACCTGAGAATATCAGACAGGATTATAGTTTAGTTTCAGTCTTCCTGCATTGTGTGTCATTGAAGGCCTCCATCATCTACACTTAAAATCCATATAAAAAGGCTGTTAACATCAGTGTCTAAAGCAATAAAATCTAGATTAAAAATTATTTCACCCAAACAGATTTAATAAACACCACCATTCAACATGGTCATTGAGTTTATTCTCTTTATCTGCCTTCTCTCCTGACAAGTATCTGCATGTCCGGGTTCCATCCAGAACTGTGTGGGTTTTCATACCCGATTCATTGCTATAGTAACCAAGCACAAATCACCAAGTGTGACGGGTTTCTGTAATTTTTTTTTCCCCTCCTTTCCTTCCTTTTAAAAAGGCAGCGAACTGGGACAGAGATGATGACTGGAATTTTCAGAAGCTTCCACATTCATGATGCATTAAAAATCCCAACATAAAAATCACATGGGAAGTCTGTACAATCCTTTAAGCACATTATTATTATTATAGGAGTAAATGCTATTCTTAATAGTTTTAATGATAAGCAGCACAGAGTAGATGAAAGACAGTATTCAGAGGATTTAGTTTCATTTCCCAGATTAAAAATTAAGCAATTTCAAGAAAGTCCACAAAAATACACATATAAATCACCTAAATTAACACCTATGCAAAATCAATTAAAAGACTATTCATATATATATTTTTGATTATCAAAGCTTCCTGAGGTGCTGTTCTGTAAAGAACAACAGAAGTCAGTTGCCTAAGTTTATCAAGACTGCCAACTTATTTAGTGTTCTTATTCGTTTCTCGAGCAGCAGTGGCATTCCTTACTTATATTTGCTCTTCTGCAAACGGGGCACATAAAACTCAGAATTACTGTGCAGGGTATAATAATAGTATTGCCAGACTCCTTTCCCTTACCTGCTAATCTCCGAACAGCAGATGCTGCACTAAAGTGACAGAGCAGGTATAGGAAGTATGATGCAGCCAGGCAGCTCTTTAACTCCTGTATGCAACCATGGGAGTATCTGCCATAACACGGTCCCAGTGTTGCACAATAACAATGTAGAGCAAAGGGATACTTGAAGTTTAATCTATCAAATCAATTTTAAAAGGGAGAATAACATAAATGAGAGGAGTGTCTAGTAATTAAAATTCAGTGTGCAACAACAGCTGATACCGTTATATGGAGACAGGTGAAAAGAAAGGACAGCTCAGATATAACAGTCAAGCTACATCTTGAACTCAAATGAAATTTAGCATGCTCATGCAGTCATTAAGCACAAAGGTTTAAAATGCAGACATTGAAGAAATCGCTTAATCACATTATTCAATTTCCCCTCTTTAATTAGAGTGTTTTCATCTGCGCACTTATCAGAGAGGAAAAAATGTAATCGGGGAGGACGACCTGTACACTTACTTGTGCAGGCAAGCAAAAACAAGATGATTGGATTCGTAGGAGGAAGAAAAACAGGGAGATGGAGCTGTTCAGGGTCAGGTTACTTAGCAAGACTTTTACCAAGCAACCAAGTATTTTAAGAACATTATTTTGACAGATGGGCTTCAGGTAGGCATCTATCCACATCCTGAAAAAAATAATTGTACGTGAAATCAGATCCTAGTTACATATCTGAAATCTCAGCAGGTCCAGCAGGACACATACAGAACCCTGATGCAGTGGCAGTGTGGCAAAAAAGCTGCAGTGCTGTTGCCCATGGCCTGTGGGTTTGTGCTTAAACAGCTGCTGTACCAATGCAGAGAGAGTTCATCTTTTACCTGCAGAGTCAAGTACTCCCCTCCTCTTTCAGTTTTCATGAATTTTTATAAACTGCGTGAGATATTTCTTAATATGAAAGCGAGCAGCATACAAATTAACCTGCTACAGCAAAATGCTCCTTACTGTCAATTTCATCTTTTAAAATAAATGAGAGAAAAATGAGGGACAACTCATTGGTATTGATTGAATAAAGCTGAGGAT
>JAVCKT010092399.1:0-14289 GCA_032273925.1 Rhynchotus rufescens
GAACATAATGGCAGCTTTTATCCACATCACATATCTCAATAGAACAAAACAATGTCCATTCTCCCAGTGGTTAACCACTGCTTACTAGCTAGTTCAGCCATAATATGTAGAAGTACAACATATACTAATGCTGAAGAAATCTCCACTTTCCTACTGTATAGTCCACATGATGATTATAAACAAGGAAGGAGCAGAATATTCCAACTGAAAGAAAATCCTGCCGCGACTTTTGCCATTGTTCTGCCCTGGCATAGAGCAAAAGCGTAAAAAAAGGCAGCTTTCTCCTAGAATAGGCTGCTGCTTCCTTGTTAAATGACTCCAGGATAGCTAAACAGAGAGGAAGAGAAACTTCACTAACCTTCACTAACCTCATTTGTGTCCTGCTGTCCGGAAAATCTGTCTAGTGCCAAAGCAGAGCGTGTAAATAATGACAGTAAAGGAAAACTGATACAGTTAAAGATCAAAGACAAGAGAGGAATCTGTGCTGCCTTAGCTCACATGACCAGAACTTAGGCACCACACAAGATGGACAAGAACCTGGCAAAGGCCTGAACGCTCCGTCTTGAGCTGCTGAATCAGCACAGCTAAAGAGAATATGAAAAATGAAGCCATTAAATCTTTCAGGAACCAAATGTTAAGACTGCTCCTGCCCTCAACTCTTGTCAGGCAACTGAAGTAGCTACTGGCAGGGGGTGGCATGTTTACCTTGGGACAACAAGTACAACCACAAGATGTGTGCGGGTTACTGAGCAGCCAGTGAGCAGATGGCAGAGGAGAACCAAGGCCTCCGATTCCAACATCTCGGAATTTAACGGCACAGCTTTTCAGCCTAGTTGTGCAAATATATGGTGCAGGACAAGAGAGTTCTCGAAAGGTCCGAGCACTGAGAAGCCTGTAGATCTGGTGACCCCCCTTGGAGAGGTGCCTGTAGCTGCCCCACCTGGTGGATCACGTAGATGCCGTAGTCCAGCTGCTGCCTCTGCAGGAAGGGGTGCAGGTGCTGCAGGAGGTAGAGGAGGTGCCGCTCCCGGTGGCGGTGCGGGATGAGGATGGCCACGTGCTGCCGCGCGGAGCACTCCCGGGGGCGGGAGCGGCCCCCGGTCACCTGCGCGTTCTCCTTCTCCACTTCTTCCAGTGTGAGAGATTCCTTGAAGGTGAGTTTGCTGGCACCTCCTGTGGAGAAGCACGGGAAACTTTACCAATTTGTGTCTGCTTGAGCCATACAGGAAACCCAGGTTCAAGCCCACAGTTTGTTTCCCAGGCTTTTGAAGAGAAAAATACTGCTACAGTGACATTACAGAGGTAGTGGAAGGAGGAGTTAGTGGATGTTTCATCACTTAAACCGATACAGAGCAATGACAAGAAAACTCTAGAGAAGTTCCACCCAACTGCAGGAGGACTGACCCCACATGGCTGCAGGACAAAAGGAGGACAGCAAAGTGGAAAGAGATGTAGGGTTGGGACCATGAGAAACCACCACAGCTTAAAATATAAAAAACAGTATCTCAGGCTCAAGACTAGAAGCGTGTAAGAGAAAATATATCTGGGCTCTCTCTGCCAAAGGGAATTTCCATCACTTCTTCTGCACTGATGTGTTGTCCTAACCCCTCCAAATTCAATAATCAAACACAAGAGAACAAGGCGAGCAACTGTAACAGCACACAGCTTTACCCTGAACAAACACAGCTCAAAGGGTGTGAGGGAGGGTGCAGGTACACAGCAAACCACAGGGCTATGTCAGGGAGGAGGGAGAACCCAGTTTCACTAACAAGCACCTAGCAGGGCTCACGAGGAAGGTAACAGGGCACTGCAAGGCAGGTGCCGGCTGCTGCTAGCCCAGGGTCTCCAGGTTGTGCCAGTGGTCTACCTAAACAGCTAGAACTAAAAAACAAAGTCACCTATTTGAATTTTCACCCTAAATCAACAGCAGTTCAATGATACAATGATCCAAGCGGCACTGCTACCTCCAAGGCAGCGGCAAAGACCTTTGGATGCTGAGATAAAGAGGTGCAAGCACACCTGATAATGGAAAGTCTCTTGTGTGGAAGAAAAAGGGAACACTGTAAAGAAATCTGTGAAACTGGTAAATAGGCATAAGGCCCATTTCTCTTTATGCTGTCCCTGTAGAGTTTGCAGTTTCCAGTGATAAACTGCACTCTAGCTCTGCAAATTAAGCAGCTATAGGATGTGAACTGCCCATGTTCTTTTAAATACCCAGTGAGCAGCCCAGACCAAGTTTAATATGCAGGTCATGGGTTGCTGCAGCTTTTCTGAGGGACTCTCCGCTGTCTCTGTACCCTCTCCTCCAGACATCCAATGGAGTATCCAAGTAGGAATGGCCTTGATCTTATCCCCAAAGTGGTAGGATAGGGCGTTTGCCCAGAACACACAGAAGGTGACCACAGAGATCAATACAAGCAGCGCAGAATGATGATTAATGGGTTTCTACCACACTCCACTTGCACGGGGAGCAGTAGCCCAGCTTCCTGACATTGGAAGCTGTATTCCAAAGCTCTCCTGGAGCCAAGAGCTGCAGGCAGTGCTGCCCAGGCGCCCTCTGCGTCGCCACACGTGGCAGCCTCAGCCCCACGCGCGCCACTCTTGCTCCGTGCCCCGAGGCAGCGCCTCACACGCGGTACCTACTGCAAGGGGTGCTGCTGGTACCTGCTGCGCAGCAAAAATGCCACGGCGGGCAGGCAGGAGAGAGCCAAGCCCGCAGTGCTGAGCACGTGCGGCTCGATAAAAGATCAACAGCAGCACATGCAGCTTGATCAGAGAGGGGGAAAACAGGCTCCTTACTTACGCAGGTATGGGGAGAGAGCTGGGCAGAGACCCTGAGATGACGGCGCTGTGGGACCCTTCACTGTTGCTTTGGTCTCCTCCTCACCGTCCTCTTCCTTCTCCAGGCTGATGACCTTCCTGAAATTTTCCACCATGCTCTTGGCTTTAGGAATTGTCTGTCTGGAGTCCACGATGTAACTGAGCGTGGCCCAAAGCACCATCAAACACAAAGTGACAAGCAGCAACACTTTGAACTTATAGAAGAAGTGGAGGACATAGGAGCTCAGGGCCATGGCTGTCCCTGTTCCACACACTGCTTCCTCCACAATGTTCCTGAGGCCCTTCCCCGCACGCCCAGTGGGGCTGAAATCAAAGGTCCCACGACGAACGTCGCAGCAGGGGAGGGAAAGCAGAGGTGGGGACGGCTGCCACGGTTCCTCTGGTCTGGCAGCTCATGGAGTTCGGGTGCCGCTTGTCCTCGAAACGTCAGGAAACAGGACTTAACCTGGACCAAAACAGGGCGGATGGCAAGTTAGCTTTTACTGCTGTACCTTCATTGGAAGAACTTACGAGAAGCCAAAGGATCACAGCACTGCAATATAAAAGGAACAAGAAATACCTATTGGTTAGAGTTGGGAGTACCTGGGAGACTAAGCTGTGCTCCTAGCTCAGCGCGCTGTATGATTTTAGGCAAACCACGTCTCCTCGCTCCCCACGTGTCCCTTTTCAGACCAGCATGTGAAGCAGTTGCCCTGAGATGTCTGCACATGGATCCTGGCCCGACAAAAGCTTCACGGGCCCTGCTGCTACCAAAGTTAAGAGCAAACGCATTTCCATTGTGGAAAATTATCAGACTGGGCTGTGAGGCCCTGACAGCATTGGCCTCTGTCGCTCTCCAAGGAAGTCTGAAAATGGTCTGAAAGTAGCTAGAATGAGTCTTTCGTCTGCTAATGACCATGAGCCCTGTTTTCAGAGCAGAAAACAGCAGTCAGAGAGCCACAACCAAAACCCTCCCCATGGCACCTCCCTAACTGGCAATGGGTGCAATTAAGCACTGCCATATATATCTGCAAAGCCCTAGATGATCAGTCAGCCTAAGCCACAATCTGATAGCACAGAGTGCTCTCCACAAAAGGATCTCAAATCTTCTGATAAACAACTAGAAAGCAACCTGGTGAGAGGAAATCTATAGTATGTATGCCGTGGATGTGGTAAACTTCACTATTTATTTTCTGTGGTCAAACATTCACCATTTTACCCTGCTTTTGCACTATAAAATATCCAGCCTCTGCACTCTCCAACAGAGAAGAAATACAACATTCAACCCAAAGCAAAACAAATCTCATCACCTCAGTTGTAAAAATACCCCAGATTTACTCAGCACCCCTTCTACATACACTCACTTTGGCAAGTGAGTTTAACCACTTGTCTAAGTGGTTAAACCAGGTCGGCCTTACTTTTTCCTCCCGTACAGTCGAAAATGACAAGCGAGGATTAAGCCACGAGCTCCCTTCTCCGTCCTTCTCTCAAGGGGTGTTCAGGGAGCTCCTGCTCAGGGTCCGGCCGGGGGCTCCTGCCCGTGCAGAGCAGCGCTCTGCCGCGAGCTGCGGCTGCTCCGGCCGGCCGGGGCTCCCGGGCACCGGGGAGCTATCCCAGCCAGCCCTGGATCCTGGGCACCGGGGAGCTATCCCAGCCAGCCGTGGATCCCGGGCACCTCACATCTCTTCACCACGTGCCAGTTCTCCTCAGTGCGCGGCCCTGACGCCGCCACTCGGGCAGGTCTCAGCGCAGTCTCACATAAACTGAGATACAAAATCCAGCTGCACCGTGGGAGCTGGCGCCTGCCCAGCGGAGCGCTGCAAGGGGAGAAGGCTCCGAGGCGGGCGAGGTGCCCCTGCAGCTTGGGACTCACCGGACACAGTTACTGCAGAGCTGACTTCACCTCCGGATAAAAGGGACTGAGGAGCGACCTCTGCGCTGGACGGGCAGCTCTACCTGCGGGCAGATGAGCTGCTCTAATCTCTTCCTGAGCTTATCAAAAGCAAATGCCTCCCCGAGGCAGCCAGGCCAGCCGGGGGGAAGCCTGTGTATGGCTCAGCCCCACGCAGAGCACTAAACGCCCGAGCAAATGGTTATATGTGCGTCTGCAAGAACCTGCTCGCAGAGCGCTGGAGTCTGATGGCTGGAGGCGCCGGCTCCAATCCCTCTGATGAGTGGGGTTCGGTTAATGTGTCCTTGATGGTCCCCGTAGGTTTCAAGGTGTCCTGGGTCTAGGGAGACTGAAATCAAAGGTTGCAGCAGAGCCCTCATTCCGCCCTGCTCCACACCGAAGCCTCCCTGCCGGGGGACCTTGCTGGGCGAGAACCTGCCCACAAGGACACAAACTCTCCAGGCAAGGACACAAACCCATAAACCCACCCACAAACCCAGGAACTTAAGGAAACATTTCTTAACATTGAGGGTGACAGAGCCCTGGAACAGGCTGCCCAGAGAGGTTGTGGAATCTCCTTCTTTGGAGATCTTCCAAACCCGCTTGGACGCAGCCCTGTGCCACATGCTCTAGGTGACCTTGCATGAGCAGCGGGGTTGGACTAGATGGTCTCTGAGGTCCCTTCCAATCTTAAGTATTCTGTGATTCTGTTTCCTCCTACTGCGTGTTTCTGGAAACCTGGCCACCCCAACCACATGGAAAACAAAGCTCTCCTCTGAAGGCTGCCTGATCCCCTTGGATCAGGGATTTAAAAACCATCCAAACAAAAAAACCAAAATCCACTTTAAATTTATTTTTTAAATCTTTTAAAAACATGACTGCAGTTGCTGCCAGCAGGAGATCCATAGTGTATTTTACTGATCCTCATACAAGTTACAGACTATGGCTGAAGTCCTGTCAAAAAGCCCCAAATGGGCTGGTGGGATTGGAGGGACATGGGAAGGTGGCTGAAAGGTGAAAGAGCAACAGGAATGGAGGAAGGAAGAAAGGTTGAGTTAGGAGATAAACAGCACGGACACGGCTGGGATTCACGTTCCAGCACCAGCTTGCACAGGAAAACAGATGGGAGTAATCAGTGTTCTACAGTTAAGAGAAAATAATTAAAAAAAATAAATGGTCTCAAAACAAAAAACAGTACAATCCACTTTAATCTCCTCCCATACTTACAGAATACCAACTCAATCGGTCTCCATAATAGGTTGGGGAGAGGGGGTCCTAACTAGGAAAAGAAGCTGCGGATGAAACTATCATTTATCAAATATCAAAGTGAAAGAGGCATGAAAACAGAAAAATGAGTACAATGAGATGAAATGGAAAAATCTAAGGAAAGAAGTGGAAGATAAAATAAAACTGAGATTTTCAATTAATATATTTCAGAATATTTCAACATGAAGATGTTTTATTTACAATTTTTTGTTATTTTGGCTTTGAAATTTTACTTCCAGCATGCTGCTTAGTTTTGCTGGCAGACCTTGCCACCATGATACAAGGACCCCGTTATGGTGCCCCGAGAGGTGATAGCAGAAATACTGATCCAATCGCTCACAGTCGAGCTCCAAAGCAAAATGTTTGGTCTGGGATATTGCCTGCCACAGCTTCAGTTCATCCCTTCCACCCAAGCACCCTCTCCCCATTAGCTGTCACTTTCAGTACGGTTTTTCACGGTCACTTTTACTTCATCCCATGACTTTTGCCTCTCCGGGACCCCAACCAACCTCCTGAGGAGGAATCTGTATATGGCAGAGGGGATCCTGGACCAGGGCTTAGTTCAAGTTCAGCTCAGTCTCTTACAACCTGTATTCCCTGCCTACAGACCCTTATCCTATCGCCCCGCTATGCATTATCGCCCCAACACTGGGGATGCAAACAACAGGGTGGTCGTCGGCTCTGCAGCCAGAGCGGGCCCAAAATTGATCAGAACCCATTTATTAAATTCACAGCCTGCTTTGTATTGGAAGCACACCGTATTTTTCTAAAAGAAGTTAAACGAGTTTAAAAGAAGTTAAAATATTTACACCTGAGCACTTGATAAAAGCGGCAGAAATACACATGCATAAACATAAACTATCCGTCCTCTTCTACTCACTACACAGGCAGAAGGGCAGAATTAACATTTCATATACAAGGAGCTACGCTCGCAGTTTGGTATTTTGGTGTCTTCTATGGAGAAGAGAGTTTGCAAGGCAACGTATGTAAGACATGGAGATGCTTCAAGTATGTTAAATGGAAAAACATACGCCAACTAATTCACTCACAACAAGAGATATAGGATAAAAGCCAGAGCTATGAAACATCCAAATTGCCATTGATGGAATAGCCTTAATAAAATAAAATATTGACCGGAACAGTCATGCAGAACCTACTCTACACTTCATAACTTATAGAGAAAAGGAAACCCTCAGCAATTACATACAGGCTGAAAATAAGCTAATCATTGCTGATACACTGGAAAAAGACCACCAGGCAAATATTAAAATTTGTTTAAAAATAGTTCAAACCAAACCACAATGCTAAACAAATCTTGCTGTAAAGATTAAGCATTAATCTCCAAGAGGCAGGAACGCAATCCTTCCTTCTTTGCGACTTGCTAAGTCCGAGCACCTGTCCCTCCAACATGGTCATGAAAACATTAAGCGGGGCAACAAAACTCTTCTCATCACTGTCAAACCTCTCTCTGGAGCCCCAAGGGAGTTTCACACAGACCTCAGGTGCAACTCATGCTGCGAGGCGACTGCAGCGAAGTCCTCCACACAGCAAAAACAACACAACACGGTGAAAAACGCCATGGTATACACTTCAAAAATCCATGGAAAAAGTTCGAAGGGAGTTACCCAGTGCTGAAATAGGCCAGAATTTCAAAGACTTCATGAAGAATGAGAAGAGTGTGTCTGCCCATGCAGAGACGCTGCACCCACGGCCCAAGCAGGTTCATGAGGATACGAAGGCCCGTGAACACTGCGCGCTCGGCACCGGGCACCCACGTCACGCTCTGCATCCCACCGCGCATCCCGAGCCGAGCACCCCTTTCCCGGGGGCCCTGGGCACGGCTCGCCAGGGACCAGCCCCCAAGGGGATGCAGGCAGGAAGGCGCCGCCGCTGCTGCCGACCCCTCAGGGAAGAGGGGTTCCCAGGCAGGCCTCCCAGAGGCAGCCACGTCCGGATGAACAGTACTAACAACCGCCCGCTGCCCAGGCTTTATTTCCCATGCATTTATACTTGAAACAATTCACCCTTGCACAGACAGACACCCGCCGAGCAGCTCGAGAGACCCCTCGAGTTTCGGGCAGGCGAAACCCCCGCGGCGGGAGCTGCTCTGGACGCCCACACAGCCACCTCCCGCTCTGCCCCTGCGTCACGCACCATTTGCCTGAGCCCGCCGCAACCCCCTCGCACTCACAGAAAGGCACAAATTCCACAGCTGCAAATAGCATTCATTTCAAGGTAACTTTTAAACCCCACCTAAGCTCAAACAGGAAATGAAGCTGAAAGAGTCCCCGGGACAGCATTCACCAGAGCAATATTTTACAGCAATATTACATAATATTTTATTTTACAGAGCAATATTTTAGTAACTAGGGCCCAAACTCTAAGGCAGCGAGGGGGCTGCTCTGCGGGCAGCACAAATAAAAACAGCAGCCGCCTCCCTGAAACCCTCCAAGGAAGCATTAAGCTCTTTGCAGTCGACAGGGTGGGGAGATCAATGTACAGCACCAGCTCTTCCAGGAGAGCCTGTTCAAGTCTTCGGGGTTTTACAAGTGTCTGAACTTGTTACTCTCAGAAGTCTCTTTCAGCAGATTAGCTCTTCAATTGGGCATTAGGCTAGCACGTTTTAGCAGCTCTTTAGGTAACAGCTTTATAAGCCTATTACCACCACCGCCTCTGGGAGAAACTGTAACTGCTCTGTGAAACAGTGAATGCATAAGTTAAAAAAAAGAAAAAAAAATATATGTACATAAAAGATATGTATATATACACATACATACATATTAGCAATCCTCAGAAAGAGCAAAGCGCCCCTTTTGCCCTGCTTTTCCCTCCTCGAGCTCTCAAAGCGAAGGGCAGCACACGACATTACTCACTGCTGCTGCCGCCGCCACATCCCTCCTCCCGGCAGTGCCGCCGCCGCGCGACGCTCCGAGCGCCCCACGCGAGCAGCAGGCACCTTCCAGCGCTGAAACCCCACACCATAAAGAGACCTCTGTTATCTCCGAAAGCCTTCAGGAAGGAGTCGGCTCCAACCCCGCAGGACGGCTGGAAAACAAGCCAGTGGTTCCAGGCTTCCCGCAGCGCCGGGAAGCTCCCTAGCAGCGTCCCCGGCGCTCCTCCCCTCTGTCCACGTCCCAGGGAGGAGGGCAGGCGGCCTCTCTCCCCCCTCGCTGCCGGGTACGGGGCAGCCGAGCCCCACGCGGCAGCAGCTGCTGGGTCATGTCCCCATGGGGCAGCCGGGGCAGCACCGCGGTGCAGGTTGCAGCCACCCCGCTCACTCGGGAACAAGGCTGGGGCAAACAGCAGCTCCTGGCCCAGCCTGTCTGGCTCCCGCGGGGATCGTTAAGGTCCAGACTCGCCTCATTCTCCTACAGCGTGAGGACCTTGCGCGCACGGCCCTGCGGAAGCCTCGGCCATCCCGCCGCGCGGGGCGAGCGCGGCACCGCCAGGCACGGGGGCCTGTCCTTCCCAGGGGCTCAGGAATGGCATTCCCATGGGAAGCAGCGGCTGCCTCCCACGAGGCTGCTGCCCCTCGCCGGGCCCCTGCCCAGCAGCTCCCTCGTGCCGCCAGGGGAGCCAGCGCAGCAGGAGCGGCCGGCGCCCGGCCGCAGCCTCCTCTCTCCAGGTTCCGTATGAGCAGAATTCCCGAGCGCTCCTGGGCCACGCAGCGGCTGGAGTTCCCTTCCAGCCAACTCGGTGGCAATGGCAAAGCAGCCATCACAGCGCGCGGTGCCCACAGCCCACGCAAGAGCACAAAAGCACAAAGCCAACCGGGCTGCGTTGCAGGTGAGAGAGAAGGGACAGCCACAGCCTGGTGACAAACTCCGGCCTCCCATATCCACAGTGGCCGGAACCCCTAGGGTGGCACCGCCGGGAAACACGCAGGAGGCAGCTCAAACCATGAGCAGCAGGAACCGGCCAAGCCACAAAGACCTTATTCACTACTGGGATGGCGCAAAGAGCAACAACTTTCTTTGTGAGAGACTCGGTGACATGGGAATAGAGCAGGATCCGCTGGCGGCTGTTGAGAAACACGGTACAACTCAGGGCAAAGAAAAGAAAATAGCTCAGCCTTCTGTTTAAGGGGGACAGTTGTTCCAGGAGGACAGCAAGAAACCAATGCATTTCCAGGCAATAACTGGTAACACGCTGCAAGCTGCCTTAAACCAACTGCGAGGAGGAAACACGTGAGCTAAAGAAAAACAGACCATAGGGCCTCTGTGGGGCTGGAGGAGAGCAAGGGCCCCTGCCAAGGCAAACCCTTCGGCTGCATCTGGAGCAGCTGGGCTGGCTGCGCTCCCTTCTCTCCTTCCTTGGGCCTCGGTAGCTCTTTGATGCCAACTGTAACACAGCTGAAGTCACGGCAGCCCCCGCTCCCTCACGTACAAACTGCACTGAAAAATAGAACGAAGTCCCAGCACACCAGGAAATAGCTCCGAGGTTTAATTTACATAAATTATCATCTCCGCGTGTGCAAGCATCACCAAAGGTTTCATTTTCATAAATTACTGTCTCCACGCATGGGGGCTGGACAAAAGAAGGCGCTTTGACGTAGACGCACCAATAAGCAAGGAAAGGCATTAAAAATGGACAGCAGGTGAGTAAAAGGAAAAACAAAAACAAAACAACATCAGCACAAGTGAAAAGTTCAACACAGATTTCCAGCATTTAACAACAAAAATGAGTGGCCTCAATTTGGTAGAACTTACCCACACGGGCGTTTCTAAGTGTCTCCTCACCACCCATACCAGGTACAACTGCACAGAGCAGTTCCTGGCAAAGCCAACGCACCTGCAGCTACCACCTGCCAGCTCTCTCTCTTCCATACCCTAATCCCGCTCCCACAATTTCCCCTGTCACTGCAAAGGCCTCTGATCACTCAGGGGCAGGAAGAGCTTTTGTTCCCAGCTGCTGGAAGGGCCTGTGCACGACTGCAAAGGCACTGCTGAGGCGCTTGTTGTTTCCGTGTCATACACCACTACGACACAACACAGCAAAACAGATTCCCAAAAATCACTTTTACTCCTATATTACCTCCAAACCAACATTGATATTTTCTTCTAGTTGCAGGGTGCGTATGAACAAGGAGAGACTACCTTACAGCACCTACACACACCTACACACACCACAGTTGCCTTCTGTGTTCCCTCCTTCATCCGACCGGTGCAAGAACTACTCCATTTACAGGGACAAAGGCCTGGAAGAACTTGTTTGACAGCTCAAAACTAGAGGAGACAGTGAGAGATGCTGATCTATGGAGTGCTTTAAAAAATCCACTGTGCTGCTTGAGATGTTTGGCTTTGCAAATGATCAGTTGTGTGTATTTACTCAGAATATTTATCATTTTCTGTCTACTACCACACATAGCTGATAAAAAGGCTCTTCCTCTCTGTATCCCAAATATTAGAGAGTGGATTTGAGCTACTTGCAATACTCCCAGACAAACTGTTCAGCAAAAATATGTGTTTTCTTGTACAGTCATATTTCACTTCTAAAGAAAGGCTTAATTTTGGCAAACACTCAGAGCCCAGAACGTCACATTAAGACTTCGGAGGCTGCCTAATGAATAACCCATGCTGTTCCTTAATGAGCACTTAGAGAAACTTTGCTGCGAGCGCCTCAGTGTCGTTATCAGCAAGGCCGGCTGAGCGGGCGCTATTTCGGTATCGCCGCAGCCCTCACTCCCCAGCACGCAACGAGCTCCCATTCCATCCCATTCCAAGCCACGGGAGGCAGGGCGGCCTCTCCAGGCCAAGGAGCACACGTATGAATGGCCGCCCTTGTCAGAGGGCCCAGCTGAGCCCCTGCCCTGCCGCGGGGAAGGAGGCAGCGCTGCCAGAGCGAGCGCGGGCGCTGCCGCCAAACTGGAGCAGCAGAAAACCAGGAGAAAACCAGGAGAAAACCGAGCCCGCTGCCCGCCTCGCTCTCAAGGGAATAAGCACGGGAGCAGCTTTGAAGCCCTGTGGGACTGAAGCTCACCTCCCAGCCCGTGTTCAAGAGATGGGCAGAGGCAAGGCAAGTTTTTGCTCTCATGAGTGTTTCATGCACAGGATGGCCACGGTTGAGGTTCAGCTCGGCAATATCCTGCCTTCCCGCGGCAGCCGCAGCCTCCTCAGCGGTGTCAATCTCTAGGAGCGGTGTCAATTCCTGCGGGTGCCACATGACACAGACGAGGCCGCTTTACATTAAAAAAGAACAAAAGGAACATAAGGAAAAAAAAAAAAAAAAAAAAAGATCCACCCTTTCTGAAAACGACCAGACAGCAGAATCTACCGCAACGCTGAGGCAAGAAAGGCATGGAATTAAATCGTGTACATTCCTAATACAGCTTTAAGGTTTTGTTTTTTTTTTTTTTTTCCCCTCAGCCAAAGGACCAACCACAGAGAGCTAAAGCTATACAGGACTGAAACTGAGGCAACAAATAGAAATCCATGGCTATTTAAAAACACTTGTGATTTTTGGTTTACAACTGCCTATCTGTAAACCATCCTGTAAACAATTAAAAGCCAATAAACTCCTGCAAATATCATGACTGCCTAACTGAGAACAGAATCCTTTGTTTCTTGTCAAGGTACTTCTCTAAAAGCACCTTTGGGGGAAAACTGCACCAAAGATGCTCCAGTTGAAACTTCTAGCAGTTTTACAGTTTCTTAGTTTTGCAGCCTTCTCTCAGTAACAACTCTAAACTGTACAAAGGCAGCTATTAGGAATCAGTGCATAAGCATGAATTAACAGCATGCTAAGCTGTTAAACATCCAGGCCCCTTTCCATACTAGAATACAGTTCAGAGCTGCACAAATTTTCCACACAATCACAGATGGTTTTTTTTTTTTTTTTGTGCTGGAGAAAACTTCCAGCTGTACAAAGTGAGAGCTGGAACCAACTACGCCTGGTTCCTCGGGAAAGCTGCACTCGATGGGATTCGGGGCTGCTTCAGCAACCCTCATTCAAGCTCGGGATGAGCAACTGTAGTGGATCTGCCGCCAGCAGGAACCCTACCGAGCATCGCGACGTAGCCCCCGGGGGACTTCTGTCCCGCACCTTTGCCTGAGCAAGCAGTGATACTTGTAATTAAAGAAAGGTTCACGAAATTTAGCTCACCAATTAAAGAGTCATAGAGAATAAAACAAAACTCGACATCCCTGCTGCTTTCTGACATCCCCGTCTGACCACAGGGTATTTGGAGTTAACAGAAGACTTACAGAACTGTCACTGAGCTGCAGAGAAAGGGCATCTGGCATAGCGCTACAAGCCTTACTCATGGAAAGAAAAGGTAACTTTTAAAATTTTAAATTTAAATAATACGAACGGGTCTTAAAGCAAAAAAAAAAAAATTTTTTTTTATATGTTGGTTATCCCAACGATATCAGAACTTGAGCTCTCTCTTCTCTAAACCCCCTTCCCCAGAAGCTGAGACCTTCTGGAATGACTCACCCATCTCCTGGGAACTTCCTTAGCTCTTCAGTGAAGGAATAGAAAGGAGTTTAAACCCCTGTAAGGCAACTTTGGTGCCAAGTAGGTATCAAAAATATATTACACATAACAAAAAGTTATCGCTCTCTGTGATAGGGTATCTCTATCGTGCTGCTTAAGTCCAATAGGTTTCTAGGTGTGTAATCTTATCATAATTATGTAATTTAAGCGTGCCGCTTGTGATAGAGCTCGGAGCGCGAGCGCTCCCGCCCTGCTCTCCCTTCCCTTCTGCTTTCCCGCACAGCTGCAATGGCACCTTCAGCTCCAGGGGCCGCTTCCATGAAACGGGGGCTCCCACAGAGCAGAGCCGGGGCCCTCCCAACCCTCTGCTCATTCCTCAGGATACTCCAGAACACCGGGAGCACCGAGCAGAGGGTCGAGGCTGCAGCACGGAGCACGTTTGACGGCTGTGCGACTTGCCAGCGCTCCGGATTCTCCACGTGCGAGGCGTGGAGAACAAGACCCCGCACAGCCCCGGGTCGCCCCATGGCAAGGGGGCTGGGAACACCCGGCCGGGGCCCCGTGCGCACGGAGCCCCGCGGCGCCGCTGCTGCCCATGGGGCCAAGGCGGCCGGGCCCTCCCGCCGCACGGGGCTGCGCGGGGGGCTCCGCCGGCGAGCGCGGGCACTTACGGGCGCCTCGGGCACGCGGAGCCGCGCGCTGCCGCGGCTGGGCGGGAGGAGCGCGCGGAGGAGGGAGGACCTGCCCGCGCCGCTGCGGCCGATGAAGCAGACCTGGAGCGGGACCGGGAGCGGGATGGGGATCGGGGCTGCGCGCGGCGCCTCCCGCCGCCCCGCGGCCCCGGGCAGGGCGGCAGCGAGGAGCGCCCCGGCGGAGCC
>JAVCKT010092466.1:0-14285 GCA_032273925.1 Rhynchotus rufescens
GAGGTCATTTCCTAATTTTTTTCTGAAGATTCCTGCTTTGATAACTTACCTTGTTTGGACTTTTCAGTATGTAATTGTTAATACATTACGTCTACAGCCTGATCCCACTTTCTGATCCATTCTCGATCCTTCTTTCTTTCTGTTTAAACATGCGTGATGTTGTCTTTTGGAAGCAATTTTATGTAATAAAAAATTGGAAATTGTAATTGCAGGCACTCATTTCAAATGGAAATGTTTGGAGAACACGTGAAATAGTTCAATTCAATGAGGAAACATATACTGCAACACAGTATTTACTCCAGATTTGGTGCATCATGGATGTAATTTGCAGGCATGCAATTTGCCTGATGCTGGGTGAACATAATAGAAGAGGGAATGATAAAGCATTTCTTTATACAGTAAATTCTCTCCTGTTTTAACAAAGTAGACTGTGGGCTTTGTTTTTAAGTGATTGGCATCTGAAGAGAAGAGGAGGGAAAATACCCATAGGTCAATAGGAAAAAAATGTGGGAATTTCTTTCTCCATGTTTACTTACAGTGTTATTGGTATCCTATGATTAATATTGCCAAGAAAGCAAAAGTGTTTCATTTACTGTATTATATTGATTTGGTCTAAAAATTTACAGAATAAAACGCTACAATCAGCATCAAGATCAAAATAAAATTGGAATGAAAAGATGACAGGACCAACGAATACCTTTTTCTGCCTTTCAGTATCACAGGGTACCCCAGCTTTAACCAGCGTAAGGACTGTGGCATAAAAGACACAGTACAGGTGAGCATAATTCTAGAAATATCAAGATAATGGCACCAAGTATGCCACCTGAGGATTAGGCTCATAGTTAAGATTAACTAAATTAAGATTATTAATCCAATTCTGCCAGGAATTTCCAGAAATTATCCTCATTTTTTTATACTTCGCATTTATACTTTATACTTCCTATTTTCAGTAGGATTATTGGACAATCTATTATCAAGTTAGTTGAACTATGATCAACTAGATAGCTACTTTGAGCAATCAATATAATGGTAACAAAAGATACTGGCTAATTGAGACTAGTACATGACAGCAGATGAAAAGAGCATGTTAGAACTCAATTGTGTGAATGAGAATGTACAGAACATCCATTAGTTTAATTACCTACACTAGAGTAACACTAGTATGACTGTAGGGTCAAACAGTTATTGGTTGAAAAGTGTCATAATTAGCGATGCCTAATTACCCATAGATAATTTCTTTTTGCATATAAATTAGGACTTTTGTTCACTTGTTCACATGCTATTTTGTACAAAAAATATTTACCTATTCCTGTGCACAAAATTGGTAATATTCGTTTAATGACCAGCTATTTAATATTTTTATGTTCAACTCATAATTTCTACGGATTACTTACAAAAATGTAAGTAATATACAAGGCTGGAACTGACTTACAAGCTCTCAGTTGGGGACCACTCACACCAGGCTTCAGAGAAATTAGAGAATGCACTATTTTCAAGATCCTTTTGAGATGGCAGGTACTGCTCTGACTCTTCTACATACAGATTTCAAATAGCTCAACTACAGCAATCAAAATTAACTTAGATACTCAGTTTGTATCAAGGAACATCAAGGAACAAAATACTGTTCTGTTAAAACAAACAGGAAGTATACTTTTTAAAACACAAAACACATCTTCCACTTGTATGAGCAGAAGCCACGCCTGCTAAGCACTTCTACAGTTCTAATTCCAAACAAAGTCATATATTAGGATAATGCAACATAGAGATTTCTTGTAGCATCAACAGTACGCATGAAGTATAAAGATAATAGGTTAAATAGGAATATAATACATGATAATCTTAATTATAAAACCTCACTGCAACCCCTAGTATGTTGTGTGCACTGAAAAGAGGAAATATCTTTTTTGTTTGTTTGTTTCACAGAAGCAAAGAACCAAATTATAAGAAAAGACCAAATTATAAGAAAAGGGTAACAGTGTATGGAGAAATCTTGAGCAATCTGGCCCATTTTTTTCATTCAGATAATTGTCCCATTTAATATATCTGTAAGTTTTGATTCATTTAATACCAAACTGACTTTTAAAATAGTTTTCTTTTTAAAATGTTTACACTTTATTGTAACAAAATTGTATGATCCTCAAAATGCTTTTTATGATGCTTATGAAAGAGTGGTTTATAAGGCATTTCCATTTCCCATAATGGGAAAAAAAGTCCAAATCTCAGCATTTCCTGAAGGGTGTAATTATTCTCTCTTGACTTATTACCATGCTACTTCAAAAGGTATTGTGCAAGTTAGACTAGAAGGAGGAACAGTGAACTAATTAAAGATAAAATAAGAAAAGAAAGAATTGAACACACAAAACCAAAGTCTCTCTCCTCTCTCTCTCTCTCTATATATATATAAAAAGTCAGCAAAAAACCAAAGGAATTAATGTCATAATTCATTCGAACAATCAAGACAAATGACATCAAGATTTCAGAATGATGCTTGAGAAAAAGAAGCAGCAATTCTAAAATATTAATGTCCCACACAAGACAAAATAAGTATGGGCAAAACTGACAATATATCTATTACCTCTATTCCTATTTTCTCTATATGTTTGTTTATTGTATCTTCATTCCTATTTCAGCCATAGCCATGTCTTTTATATTTCATTAAAAATGTAAAAAAAAAAAAAACACAATTATCTGTGCTACAGATGCTATCTTCACTCAGATTATATATCTTGACATATAGTTTCAAGCACAAAACAATCATAATGGAATGACATTTAAGTCATCCCATCCCAACATTTGTTAGACTTTAAGAAGAACAAATACAAAGAAAAGCTTATATTAATTGGAAAAGATAATATCATCAAGAACAGATTGAATGAGGCCTGCTACATTTTCTACTGCATTTACTGCATTTACTATTTAATTCTTTGCACAGTGCCTATGATTATCCCAGAAAAAAAAAGAAAAAATAGAGAAATATGAAAGTCATTATTTTGGTTACCCCACGCTAGCACACTCACTTACTAGTTATAGTGGTTTATACAGACATTTCAAAGAAGAGAAAAACTGATATATGCAGAGAGAAGAAATTCTAGTTGGGACTACAGAAAGAGACAGACAAAAAAGGTAATTGAAAATGATGAAAGTCAGATCTTTAACAGTCTAATACAAAGATCAAGAATGGCAATTTTACTCCAGAGCTAATATAGAGCTGCTAATGATTTAATAAGTGCCACTAACACTGAAGGATATTTTTCAGGAGGCTCAAAGTTCTCATGAAATACTTCCAGAAGTTTCTCTGAATTTATCTGAATTTTCTTTTCTCCTCTCATCTTCCAAAATTTTAAGACTCTGTTCAGTATCATTTCCCTTTATTCCCCATAACACTATCAAGCAAAGATGAATATGTGTTTCCACAATGAGATTGCAGATATCTGGAATGATAAATTGGCAACTTAGCATCTACCAGGTGCCAAATCAATATCTCAGCCTCTATAGCAGCATGTATTTGATGTAATGTATTTGCTACACAGCAATTTACAAATTTACAGAGGAAGGAAATCAGGCTGTGTGAAGAGAAAATGAAATATGTATCTCAGGCCAAAACATCAGAAAAGGAAAAACTGAGTAAATATGATAAAACAAACCCACTAAGGGGTCAAAAGCAAATATAGATGAGGGAAAGCATGGATAAAATTGGTTGCAAAACAAACACGGGGAAGTGTAACTGGAAATAAAAATTGAACAAAAAATAGGGGAAAAAAAAAGTGACAAATAATACTCAAAAAAAAAAAAAAAAAAAGTATGGGAACTGAGGGTTACCACTGTGACAGACTCCAGTATAGCTTTGTCAAGATTATCTGGAGAAGTTTCATTTGGAGTTATGCTTTATTTTTACTAATTCAAGACTTTTTATTTTCAGTGTAATTATTTGGCTTCATACTACTCAGCTCTAGAGCAGCACGTGGTTTTGCAGACCAAGAACCAGATACTGCTTCGAGCCAAAGAAAGAGCTTTCAATTTCTGCTCTAGATATAAAGCATTGCCCATGAAAAGAGTTGGGTCAAGAATCCACTCATTTCCTTGCCTCTGTAAAGCCAAATGGGATTAGCAGGCCCTCAGAGAGAATCTTTTCACTCTCCTCTCTTATTCTGCCATCTGCTACTCACAGGTGCAAACAGGAGGGGAGAGCAGGAGGGCTTCAGCAGCTGGAATTATATTCATTTGCTTTTCATCCTTCCTTCCAGGAAGTGAGACTCTTTGCCCTCTTCTCCTGCTGCCTGCTTGCCACCTTGTTCTAAAATGCCCTGCCTGCTTCTTATGGAAAGGGTACTGAAAGGCCTTGTGAAGCAGGTATGGGAGAGAGGATGGGACGAAGAGGATGCAGCAACAGTGGACAGTCAGTGGGAACTGGAATTGACAACTGGGGCTGCTGAGGGACAGTGGCCACCCTCACTGCACACCAGGATTTTGAAGGCTCTGGCTGGGAGAGGGTTGTCATTGAGAGCATAGACGGATTGGTAAATACCATATGAGTATACTGAAGTGATCCTTCCTGAATAAAGAATGATTTAAGAATTCAGGACTGACTTAGGCCTTGGCAGATTAATTGTTGAGTTAGGGACCAGTAAGTACAGATGGCAAGAGTTTCTGAAGAGCCAAGGACCTGAAATCACCTTGTTGTAATCCCCTCTGGAAATGGGCTATATTAAATGTACCTCACAGTGAAAATTGATTAGAGGAAGCTAAATATTAGGAAAGAGACTATAAAGCTATAATCTTCATAATCTTTACTTAAAATGCTTTACTTAAATAATCTTTACTTAAACATATATTTACTTTACATAATCTTTACTTAAAACGCATAATTTGTGAGCAGAAGGAATCTTGCACTTTTATTTCTTTTTTTCCCCTTTGCTGTTCTGACTCATAATAATTTATTTTTTGAGGTATGCAAGATAACGATTCATAAGGTAAAAAAGACATAATATTTATAAAGGCTTATCTTTTTAACATACAGTTTATCTCTACTGTATGTAAAGAGCAGGAATTTCTCCTCCATAGACTGACTCAGAGCAGGTATTTTAGAAGCCTCTCTGCTCCTGCAAGCTTTTATATGCTTTAGATCAATCTATATCAAGATTTACTTAGAAAATGCAAATGAAGAAGGTAAAATATAGAGGAAAAATAACCATGTGAAAAAAAAAATGGGATGATAAGAGTGGGATGGGATGGGATGGGATGTAATCCAACACAATTTTTAATGTGAATAAAAACTGCTGGTGTAAGGGAAGTTGAAGGATGAGAAAGGAGGTAAAATCCTGCTAAACTTCCCTCTTTTAAAAAATATCTTTTAATAAGAGTGCTCTAGTAGATTAGATGACCTAGTGTGAAGATTTTGTCCATTAAAACTGAGTATTGAGAACTTGCCACAGTATCTTGTTTTGCCTCATGCTCTTCTGCATAGCAAAAATAATTCTATAATTATAAAAAAAAACAAATCCAAAAAACCAATTTACTGCTATAATAAAGCTGTTTCCAAGAATCAGCTTGGATGAAAAAAAAAAAATAGAACGAGGGGAAAGAATTAGCAGTTAGTAAATTGATTAATCAATCTGAGAAAGACGTCTGCCTGAATCTTGTACAAAACTAGATGCCAACTAGACTGCAACTCTATCAGCAGAATGGATAATGAAGTGAGCAGACTGTAAATTCACATGTAACAGCTTTTGCTAATTACTTCTTTTTTTTTCTTAAGTACCTATAGTAATTGAAATTATAATGAATGATATATATATATAATGAATGATGAATAAGTGAACCCAACTAGAGTGTTCCAGGACATGTTCTGCAGTGAAATATTCTCATTTGCATTTCATACTCTCATTTTTTTATTAGAAATAATTTAGAGGAAAAGTTTGTACATGCCTGGGGCCAAAGATCTGTGGATTAGTTTCACTAGAATTTGCTTTACATTTGTAATCCTATCCTTTATAGGAATCTGGACACCATTTTGTTGAGAGACAACTTTTAAAGCTCTACTAACTTTAACTGCTCTGACAGATATATTATTAAACTCTTAGTTCCTCATGCTGGAAATGCATACGTAAAACCTGATGTGGTCACAAGTAAGCAAGTAAGGGTTAGACTTTCATTGGCAGTATTTCATAAACTATCCTGTTTGCATGGATGATTCATTTCAGAAAGAAAATGCTATGGAGTGCAAGACGTATGAGGATGTTCTTCCCAAGACCTTCTGGTTAAGAGAAAAAAAAAAAATGGCAGCAAAATAATAGTGTCTACAGCAACAGACAGGAGGATGGGATAAAAGAAAATGAACCAGATTTGGGACTTCGGAGAGTTCTGGCTTCACTTGTTTGCCTTTTGATTTGTGTGAAGTCATTTCAGTGATCTATGCCTCACTCGCTCACCAGTGAAATGGGATTTGTTACAGTTAATACTGTATTATAATATAAATGGGATTTGATACAGTTAATTTTGTTTTATCTTATATTCATTTGTCTTATGTGTCCTAATCTTGCCAAAATATACACTTGGATAGATAGATCCTATGAATGCTACTGAATAATCATTTTCAACACTGATCATCTCATGTTTGCAAGGTCTTTGAGGATGCATTGACTCTGGCTGGGTGTAGGTGCAAAGACAGTCAGATCTTCTGCCTCAACAGAAAAGCTATCAAATGATTAATTCTAATAGATTAAAAATGCTTCATGCTGTATGGTATTTCTGTTAAATCATTTAGTAGGTAGCTGTTACTTTTAAATTTACTTCTGTATCCATTAGTATACAGTTAAGAACAGAAAAAAAAAAGACCTACAGTGAATTAGTTCTAAGAGATCACTTTCCTTTGACTATAAAGGGATGGAGATAACAAAAGATATATGTTAAAAAATGGTGCCTGACTCCTCTACAGTGGTCAATATTAGGTTATTTTATTGCCTATAGTTCTTTAAATATCTTTTAAAAAGTAGATATAACAAAATTTGGTTGACTTGTAAATAGTTGTGCTTTAGCATAAGTTATTAATTGCCATTAACATTTTATTTTTTTCCAAATGTATGGTCCCCTTGATATTGCTATGTGCAGCAATACACAGACAGTGTTACTGCATGGGAATAATGTTGCTGAATTGTCTTAAGGAGAGTGACTGGTGTGAAAAAGACTTACAAAAATGCACATGTAATATTCTCAGGATGTCAAAAACCAGGCCTAATATCCTCTCATTTGTGATCATATGACAGCAAAGTCAGTGGTTTTGTCACCAGTGTAGTAGAAATACTCTTGAACATCAGGCTTCCACTTTCCTTACTCTGGGGAATTAACACTCTGGTTTAGATGGATGAAACACTAGCACTTCACAGAGTACAAAGAAAAAAAAGAAGCCAAAAATCATCTGAGATCCCTGCTAAAAGCATTTAAGTGAAAGTAGCAGATTTCTGGTAAGGGAATTTTGTGAGGTGTCAAATCAAGAGTGAGAAAAAAGACAAAATGAATGGAAAGTATAGAGTATAGTAATCAATTGGAAAACAATGTGGATTGATCAACTCCCTGAAGAAAGATTTCTGTTCCCTTTGAAGTAGAACTTTTTTTTTTTTCGTATACTTCGTAACCTTAGTATGCAGAAGAGATCAACCCTCCCTTTTTTTTTTCTAGCAAAATTATCAGTACAATTCCTAATACTGATTCTATCTCTTGTAATTAGAAAAAGGTTCAGACATAAAAAAAAAAAGTAAAGATTAGCTTGATTTAATATATGCAATGAACTAAAATATTAAGTGGGAAGTAAGTGGAAAAAAAAAGTGTTGAATGGCAATATTGCAATAATATTGCAGAGAACTTCATCACAAATGGTAGACAGGATAAAATACTACTTATTTCCCTGTCATTCTTCCTATTGCTTTAATCACTACTGTTAATTCAGAAACTTTTGCAAATTTGACATTAAAGCTAAATATAAAATCAATTGCTAACAGCAATAAACTGATCTGCTGTTACTAATGATATATTTTTAGCTGGTCTATGAACGCTGAAGGTCTCAGGGCACTTAGTGAGGTGAACAGGAATTTTTGCCATTAGTAATATTTCGGCAAGGATCTATGTCTTTCGGCTTTTATTGTTTGGCAGGTAGGAGTTCCTCAATAGGACAGTACACTAGCAAAATTTTGTGCCTTCATGAAATGTCAGTGTTATCTGAGAAACTGCTTGCAAGTTATTTGTTGCTAACTGCAGGAGGTACAATAAGTTGGGTCTTGCTGTCAAGTCAGCTTCTGATGTGGAGAAATGAAATATGTGCTCAGTGTTCCCAAAGAGAGATTTTATGACAAATGGCAGAATAAAAACACTTTCTAATTTGTATTGAGGTATACACATTGCTGGCTTTGTGGCATCACTGCAGCAAACTGTGAATGATGTGCAAAATGGAAAAATTTCTGTTTTTTGTGCACTAGAAGTGAATATAGAAGAGGCTGTTGTCTGCTCAGGTTTTGGCAATGGTTCTCCAACTTTGGCTTTCGTTCCTTAATAAAAAACTCCAGGAAATCAAAAATGCCTTCAAGCGTATAAGGAATTTGTTCCAAATATTGTCCTTCATCTGTTCCTATGTTCGGATTTTCAAATACTACCCTTATTCTTAGAAGTATAAAAACTGATAATTTCTGTTTCAAAAACTTTAGGTATGTTTAATAAATACTTGCATACATCTCAAATGTTCAGTATATGGCTCCTGCTTTTTTCCTCTCTTCTCTTTCTTCCATTTGTATTTTGAAAATCTCTAGTTCGCAATTCATAAACCTGATGGTGTGGAGAACATAATATTAGCTGCCTCACTGTCACTTTGGAATTCAAATGGAAAAGGGCCGTCTTTATAGGCCCTTCTGCAATGTAATGTTTCTGCAATCTTCTATAAGGTTATTTACCCATAAAGCCATATAGAGACTGTGTACTTTAGGCCCTGGCCATTGCTCTGTCTGAAGGCATCTATAAGATGTTGAATTAACCAAATGCTATGCATACAGTATGAAACTGTCCTATGCTTTCTTCAGTGAGGTCAATTATATGATTCACACAAAGCAGACTAGGAATGCTCAGTGTGAGATCTGCTGAACCAGCACAATTTCTCTGTGCAAAACCATTTCCCTAAAATCTGCAAAAATAGCCAAGCCTATGATATTAAAGCTATTTCTCTCTCAACTTGTATTCTCATTTTGACATGAGAGGAGTTAGGTATATAACATGCTTTGGGAATAATTGTTTTGATACAAGCTCAGCTAGGTAAATAAAAAAGCAAATGCCTTTAAGCTTGAGATATCAGGAAAATAAAAATTGTGTGGGAGTTGTGTAGAGATATAATGTTTAAGCAAGACTTTTCTACATTGTTGGAGTCTCCTCTAAAGAAAGCTTCATGTCTGGTCAAATCACAGGACATGAAAAGTAGTCTTCATCTGTAATTGATCTGGACTAACTTTTTTCCTCTTATTATTTAATTGCATCTGGGCAACTCCAGCTTCTCATCCAAGTAATAATGCACAGTTCCTTATTCTTATTTATGTTCCACATAGCAAAATATGATACAGTGCTAATGTGCTATATTTTAAATGATATATGGAGAATCTGTCAATTAGACTAAAATTCTGTGAGAGAGCAGAACTCGGCTTCTTGTCTTAACATAGATCGATCATCATTCACCCATTCATCTCTGGTCCCAAACGTAAAACAGTGAAGATCTCTCTCTTCTTATTGCAGTCTATATTCTGTTTTCTCATGTATTTGAATTTTGGATTTAAAGCTCAAATAAATAGTGGGAAAGACAAGAGAAGTGTTGTCAAGTATCATTACAGGCACCAGATAATATGCCAAGAGGATAGAAAAGGATGTCAGCTCACTAGGGAGCAGACACAGCACAGCTGGAGTTATTTTCTAAATGAATTACTATTTGTTTGACACAGAAAAGACTTCTTGAAGGTGGTATTAAGTATTTTGGCTTTTCAGCACTTAGACTTTTTTTCCACAGTAGAAAGACTGCAGAATATTACTGTGTTTTAGGGCAGAAACATTTGCATTAGCTCAATGAATTTTCGTTATGGACTTTGTGGGAAGTAAATAAATTGCTGACTCTACAGCCTAATGACCAGAGCCCATGCTCACATCCATCCCCCTCCATTCTTGCCCTCAGAAGGCTGGCTGTAAATAGGGATATATTTTTTTTAAATCATCACTCTCTTGTCTCATTATGTTGTTATTTCTCTGAAGTTTTGCCCAGAACTCACTGTAATAGGTAATGAAAAAAAAGAATAGACTCATTAGCAGAGCTGGGATGTGCTTTTTCCCAGTTGTTAAGCTGACAGTCCAGGACATTAAAGAAAGAAGTTCTCTTCTCTGCCACAAAGGTAGCCACATCCATAGAACCACATCCACACAAAGATTTTGGTCTCATGGGATCCAAACATCTCTATCAAGTTTGTAGGATCCATGCAACTCCCTATCCCTATGTCTGATCTGAACTCCTAAAACTCACCAGTTATAGCTAATTTTAGGTAGCTCCCCCTGAGCAATCCCAAGAATCGTGTCTATTTTAAACATCCTCCCTGGCTCCACAGAGGAATACATCTGCTGGCATCAGGCACAGCTTTGAATCTGCAGCGGGTGTTAAAGAAGGTATGGGTACTTTTTACACAAGTGGGGAAAAGTTTTTTTTCTTTTTTTTTTTCTTTTTTTCTTTTTCTTTTCTTTATTTTTCTTTTTTTTAACAAGTGCAGAAATCAAGCAGAAAAATACATGAGGAATTATAGGAATTTTCCAGTCATCAAGGGCTAAAGACCCCTTCAATTTTTGATTTGAGGTGAAGCAGGCCTGCATGTTATTCAGCTGTGAATTCTCTATTACGCAGGCCTAGAGGCTTAATGACCCTTGCAGCCTCTTCTGCTGAGGTTGTTCTACTTGACTTGCAAACACTGAAGTCAGCTGATGAATCTTAGTATCTTAGATGTAACTTAGTGGTTAGGGTTACGCAAACCTCGCGAAGGCCTTCATTCTATCCCTTGTTATAATGAAAGACTAATGTAATGTATTTCAGTACTTTTAATTTAATTAATTTCCAGATGAGTATGCAAGAGGTGAAGCAGTAAATACATACTTCTTTTTGACAAAATGGATATTTCGTTAGTCTGAGAGTGATAGTTTTAGTAGTTAGAAATAGGCAAAGAATAAAGGCAGAAAAGCATTTCTGAGGTTTTACAAAGCATATCAAGAACTGCAGAATTCTGTCTCTGTTTTCTATCTTTAATGTGATACAGGACCCTGAGCAGGTGGCTGTCTGTGCTGTTCAGTAATAACCAAGCAGGATTTTGAAGGTATTATTTAGGTATATGAAAAGGTCCAAGCATGATGCACGTGCAGACAACCACAACCATGTGGCTGCAGTCAGACAACCTGGCACACACATTTTCCACTGAGTAATGTCAAGAGCTAAGCGTCCCTTGGCCTCCCTGCTCCCATAGCTCTGCTCCTGTGCAAATTTGAAGATAACAACATTGTTTTTCTGATGAGGGGCAGATAAAGAGAAAGTTAAAAGACAAGATGGGAAGGGGGAAAAAAAGGTTTGATAAAACATAAATAAAAACACCAAAGTGTTAGCCAATGTATCTTGAAAAAAGAAATGTTTAGGAGAATAATTTGAATTAAAATAATCTATAATTTTCTTTAATCTTTAGTCTTTCTGTAACTTAACTTTCTGACCACTAGTCCAAATCAATAATTTCATCTGGGCATGCATTTTAATTTGTATCTACAACAAAATGTAGAAAAAGCTTGTCCATTGAGAATCTTGAGTGAGAGGTTCCAGCCTGCATGTTCCAGTTTTGCTTTATGTGTATTTCCAGACAAAATCTGCTAACAACTGGGAAATTAATTTTCCAATAAGGTTAGCAGCTCCAGCTGAAACAAGGATGCTTTCTCTGTGAGTGTCAGCCTAAAACTTTATATCCAGAGATGCTAAAAGGATTTTGTCCTTTTTAGTTTTGGATAAGATCTAAGCAGCTCTGATATAATGTATGTCCATACTCAAAAATCTTGAAACAATTTCCATCCATTGTTTTGTTTTTATTGATTTTTTTTTCTAGAACTAACAAATACCAATTGTTGGTATTGGAGGACTAGTGAAATTACGGGAGAAACCGAGTAGTCTGTTTCCTATTATTTTGCATGCATCTAAAATTTGCCATTATACATTTGATCATATAGAAATATGTGGCAATATAAATATTTCTTTTTAATCAGTGCAGGCAGATAATTTGTTCTCCTAAAGCAGACTCCCACTTCTGCTATGGAATGTTGCAGCAGAAATGAGTGTTGTACCATTAATTTGCCAGCTATGTTTAAATAGATCAGAAACACTTATGCTTGCAAAAAGGCAAGAGTCTTTTGAATGTTCTAGAGAAGTAGAAGTAGCTATATAAGCCATGATTTGCCTACTACTCCAGGTTTTGAGATCATCTCAACAACACATATAGAATGACATTTATATTTGTAGTTCTCGAGATTCACTTTCAAACTCAGAGAAGGTTCTAGTGTAAAAGTAATTTTTCTTTAGTGCTGATGTTAGCTCAGTTACTAAATTTAGAAACAGGTACAAAGAATACAACCTTTTGTAGCTGCCTATATTTTGGAGTCAAATCTCCCCTGCAAGATTCCTCATAATTTATAGTTTAATCATAATGATGATTTATAACATTATATTTAAGGAAATTAGTTAGAGTCCCTTGGGTATGGATAGTTGGAGCCATCTCCTGTTCAGACAGTAAACATACTGTGTTAATGACTGTCCTTGCTAACTTAAGATGATTATGATTATGATTATTATTACCTTGGAGTTGTTATCTTCTAATTTTCCATGTTTACATCCGTAGCTTAGTATATACTCTTTCATATAGGTATGAAATCTATAATTCACATGCCTGTATATAGTGATACCTCATTCAAACTCTGCTCTATACAGATTAATATGGTAAGTAAATAATTTTAAATGAAGGTTACAGAATTCTAAGTCCTTTAGGTTTAATAAAAGGAGTATTAGAAATGTAATTTAGGTAAATATGATTTTCTTCAAAATACCAAATTTTCCCACTAGGATTAAATTATCTTGAAGTAAATGTTTTGCTTGTCTATGCAGTAAATTTTATGACTATCTTGTTTTCTTTGTGGGAGGAAAGAGTTATGGTTTGATGAGGATATTTAAGCAGAACATTGACTAAATGTATTTAAGATCCACTAGAAAGTGTATCATATTTAATTTATAGACTAGTGCTCTGACTAAATCAGTGAACAAGACTTTTTTAAAATTTCATTTAGGATAAAAATGAAAAAATACTCCAGAAATGTGAATTAAGTAAATGTTTGCTTAAAGAAAGCTACCGACAGAGCAAGTATCGCTGTTGTCAGGAATCCAGAAGCATAAAGTAAACCCCACATTATTGTTCGGTTATTAAGAACATCAAAAAAAATCACCATTCCAAAATTCCAGTCCTTCTGTGTTGTTTCTAAACTAATTAGCCTTAGGAGTTCTTTTGTTGCTTTTAAGTGAGCCATATTTCTTAAGTAAATAGGAAATACAGAGGTACAAAAAATCTAGTAAAATGTATAATTCACTAACTTAGTGAAGTTAAAATGAGTAGAAAGAAAAGAAAATGCTTATATAGAGAGAAATTTTAGAACAGGTTATATATTTCCTTTTATTACTGTCTGAGACGGGGACGCAAAGAGGGTGCTAGAGCTACCCTACTTGTACTTTCTGTGGCCTATGCATCAAGGAATCCTGAATCAATTTAAAAGCTACAGTAATCTGTATAGGCATTATTTCATGTGACTTATATTATATTTTAGGGATCCACTCTATTATACATCAAATCTGTCTCTAAGTTCAGGAACTAGTTTTAAGTAATTACAAGTTTTTGATGTTAGATTTGAATTGTTCATTTTTACCATACATCAAGACAATGAGTAGGTTGACTAGGCAAAGCCTGAAGCAACTGAGCCACTTCAGATCACAAAATCTGTAGTAGAAATACCATGTGTTTTCTGCATTCTGCATTTTATGTCATTCTGACTTGAGAATCACCACCAATAGCACATTTGGACTGTCTGCTTGCAGCTGAAGTAATAGATTATACAGTAATCCTTCTGATTAAATTATTTATGAATTGTGCTTATGAATGAATTTTGAACTTGAATCAAGACATCTGGAGTTTAGAATTTAAATTTAATAATTTTGC
>JAVCKT010092476.1:0-14284 GCA_032273925.1 Rhynchotus rufescens
GGAACCGAGGACATTTGTCTCAACTGCATTCATTTTTCAAAAATAGTATCATGATTTTCTGAGGGAGATAATGATTTCTGCATGTTTGGTCTTTGTGGTATGACAGTTTTCAAACTTGTGGTAAACAGCACAAAATGGAAGATTAGAGGGAGACTGGGGATTAAGTGTGAACATCCTTTGGCAAGGTCAGAGCTCTAGAGAGGAGAAGTGCTTCTAGACATACTTCCTCTTCACTTTTTCTCCTGTGTATGACCACGGCTCCATAGAAATGTAGAGCTCTTCTAAAAGTGAGTAACACAAGCCTACCTTCTTTCCAAAGATATGGATATAGTATTAATGCCTTTTTAAAAATCTTTTATACTTTAAGGAAAAAAAAGCTTTTATTTTTCTCTGTGCAGAAGCACTGTTTTAACAGCATTTTCCCTTTGCTAGAGCTATAACACATTATTTAATGCACTCCTGTCCTGCAGAATTTTGCTGCTTTAGAAAGTCTAAGAGAGCACAGCAGAACCACGCAGAGTTGAGACAACATAGATGTTTTGCAGGGCCTGATCCTGCCCCTACAGGAGTACATAGGAAGCTTCCTGTCAAACTTGAACAGTATAGACTGGTTCTGTGGGGTAACTGTGGAGCTGATCTGCACTTTAGACCAAGATATTACACAGACACCAAGAACTGTAGAGGCAGATATAGAAATTGAGCAACCTACACCAGACAGAAAAAAAAATGTTCCATTTCAGTACAATTTACCTTACTATGGAATCACTTAGAAACTAGCTAGAAACTAGCTCAGAAACTGATTCTGGTAGAGATGTGACATTTGGTCATGATGAAGAAACGAGAATTAGGAGAGGCAACGTAAGTACCTGTGTTCTTCATAACAGATCTCCTCCTGTCTCTACTCCTAACTTAAGGCCTTTCTTAAATTTCTTCCAGAATATGACTTCCATAAAGTTACATAACTGGGACTTGAACAAAGATCCACTGCAGAAACAAAGTCATAGGTTTCTTGGTGTTTATAAAACAAACAAAGGCATCTGAGTACAACAGACAACTTCTAAATTATTATTTTTTATTGAGAAGTATAGAAGCAACAGCTGGTAGCCCAGGCTGTAAGAAAGAGCAGTCCTCCATCCCACCACATAGTCAAGACTGTCCATGTTTTAATTATCTTGCTGTTCCTCAGAAGACGCCTATATTTCAGTAAGTGAAAACCATTGTAAAGTCCTCCGAATCTGCTAAGCTGAGTTCACGGTTCATCCTCTTTTGACAAGCTCTGTGATGATCCAGGCTCTCATGCGGTGTCAGTTCCTTTGATGACCTGCCCAAATTGATGTCACCTGAGGCTCGAGTCCCCTATATTTTGCTCCTGTGTTTAGGGAGGGAGCTTGAGTGGTCAGGGGTCAATTTTGATCTGTGGTTGTTCCTTCTTGCTGTGAAGATTAGCAAATTCTCCCTGCTCAGGAATGGCAGTACTCTCTTCATGGCTCCCTTTTCTCCAGTACTTTAAGATAAGTAGCCTATGGCTTCTCTGGGCTGAGCAGCCATGTGCATCGTGACACTTTGGGGATCAGCAGCCCTTGCTTGCCTGGCTGCCCCACAGGCACCAGAGCTGCTAAAACAGGGGTTCAGCAGCTCGGGAGGTTTCTGGTAAGCCATAAACCCAAGAAATGCTGCTGAGCTTAGCTCAACCACAGCTCTGAAATGGACTTATATGTCCAAAAGAAATGGAAAAAATATCTTACTGTAATAATTTTTTTAATGCTCTGTAAATACCCTTTGCCCCTACATTGTGTAAATTAGCCACGGAAAAGTCTCTGTTGGTGACAAAGCAACAGTTAAAAAAAAAAAACATTAGGACAACACGTAGCAAACCTTGCCTGGCTTCCGTAAGTCACAGGTGTGAGCAGAAGTGGTATCAAAACCACCCACACATCACCCTTGATTTAATTGTGGTGCTTGTACCTTCTGGATGAGTGAAAGCACACTGCTCTAGACAGAGAGACTTGCGTGTTTTGTAATTTGGTCTATTTAAAAAAAGTACATCGATTACCAGAAAAAGCAACATTGCCAGCTGTGTATTAATGTAAGACTGTGTAAAACAAGAGTATGAAAATTCTACCTACTTTCTATCTAAACACTTTCTATCTTTGTCTCTAAAATTTCTTTCAAGTTAACTACGCACAGTATTTTTTCATCCTTCTTTTTACTGAAAAGTTCAACGAATGGTTTCCAACGTGGCACTTTTGTAAAAGTATTCAGGTCTCAGGGTAATTTTACTGCCTAGGTTATGAATTAATCTAGTTCCTGGCATCATCCCCACAATAGTGTCCCATGCTAAATCCTATACAAATACAAAATAAAATGCAAGGCAGCTGCAGTAGGCCCAGGTCTTTCCACACAAGCTTGCTAAAAGGGACAACATTAGGACTGTGCACGTATAAACTGCAAAGGTGTCTAACAGAAAGGGCTGAAGGAGATGCAGCTCCTGCACTGCTGACAGTGTCGCTGAGCCAATGCTCTGGTGCCGCTACCCATGGAGCAGGAGGAGAGCCAAAGAAAAGCCCCGCAAGCCTCCCATGTTTTGTAGGCCGAAATCTATTGTTGAAAGCTGTGAAATCTGTTTTTCCCAACCTTCCTGTGATACTACCAAAAGAAGACAAGAGTTTTGTCAAGCCTTTATTCCTGAGGGAAAAAACCTCATCCTTAACCTTAGGTCTGTTGGCAAAAGGACCCATTTCTGTACCACCCAGAAGAGCTGTCGTCACACATAGTCTGAAGCTGTCACTATACTGATTTGCATTCACCCAAGGGAATGACATGTTCTGAAACTCCTGCAGTTTTCTTGCAAGACAAATGACTCCATGCTGAGGACAGGGCAGAAAAATGTGCAGATATCAACCAAAGAAAAGAAAAAAGTCAGTGAGAATGCAGTGAGGACGGACAGACCTTGTGTGCCTTCGCTTTACGCTACAAGGCCCAGTGTAGCTCCCTGCTCCCACACTTCCTCACACTGCATTTCATAACGATCACAAGAGATCCATGTGCTGGACTGCAGGGCTCCATGAATGACCCACATGCTGCTGGTCATATTAGCCCTGGCTTGAAGTCTAACAGCAGTGGCACAGAGCAGGTCTGGACTGCTGCACACAGGACAGCATAGCCTCGCAGGCATCAAGCCAAAGTCAAAATAACCTGGCTTTGCATGAGACTAAGGTGGTGGAGCCCAGTCTGTATCTGTGCTCTGCCTATAGAGGGGGATCCACCATAACCTGTCAACTAGCAGTTTGCACTCAGGAAAGCATCCTGAAAAATGCAAAAGGCAACTTTCCCTGCGTACAGCTTCGGAAAGTCTGAGCCCTGAACTACTGAGCTAATATTTCTCCGCGTGAGATGCGGCTGGTGAGAGGCTGGCGCTGCCCGGGCCGGGCACAGCTGGCCGGGCGGCTGGTGCCTCCCGCAGAGCCCTGGGGGGTGATGCCCCCTGGTGGCCGGGCGGGCTGTTCCAGGCAGAGCCGCCCGCCCTGAGGGACCTCACAGAGGAACCGTCACCTGAACACGCTGGAGGAGACGGGCCTGTCTGTCCAGCACCTTCCCGCCCCATGTCCCTTCTCTTGTGCCCCCTTTCCCATCACACCTAGGCCAGGCCAACTGTTCTCCTGTTCAAATAGTCATTGCTGCTTTTTCGGTGTCCGTGGTCTCTTGTTCAGTGCTGGGGTGTCAGCTCCCACTCCTCCTTAGCAGCCTGTGATAACACTTTGGAAAGGCACATCAAGAGAACAGCAGCACATTTCCAAATAGGAATAGCACATGCTTCCAAACAGGATGCACTGGAACTGTAGCACTCCTCTCACTTTTGTCTCGTCACTTCTACAGTCAGGAATGAGTGAGATGTCTCACTCACAGGCTGCTCTATCCTTTACAACGCGTTCCTCACAGCCCTTACAGCATGCGTGGAGTGAAGAGGGGCTTAGTTTAAAACACATAGAATCACAGAATCACAGAATCTTCAAGGTTGGAAGGGACCTCTAGAGATCATCTAGTCCAACCTTCCTGCTCAAGCAGGCACACCTAGAGCATGTGGCACAGGGTGGCATCCCACATCAGAGGGAGAGGTCTACTCAAATGTTACTAGTGGGTTAGGCTTGTAAGGGTCTGTCTGTCTTGTCTTTTGGTGTGACCACTGGATCAGTTTTAGCAGTGAGTCACACCCGTGTTTTGTCTGGGGACAGATCTAGATGTTCTGCTCCTGAGGGCTCCTGGAATGCCAGGCTGAGTAGTGTGAGGTGGTAAGGGTCAACGCAGATTTTTCTAACATCTCCTGTTATAACCCTGAGGTGTCTGCTAGGGCACATGAGAATTCAGCAGACCATATGCAGTGGATCTCAAGACAAAGTCAGAGAACTTCTCTTAGGAGACTTGTAAAAGTTGACTAAGAAAACAAGCCAACAGTCAGCAAATCTAAATCTACATTCTGTGTATCTAACACTCAAGGATCAGCACTTCCAACAGGAAATAATTTAGGGGATAACAAATCAAAAGCCAGAATGAAACTCTTTGGTGTAAGATGTAAGTAAATTATTAGTGTGCGGTAGATTCACTCGCCATCAAGGAATTTCATTTATATATATAAATATATAAAAAATACAAATATATAAATATATAAAAATATATAAAAATATATGTTTTTTGATTTTCTTCTTCTTAGAACTAAAACATGACATGGCCTCTTCCTTTCCCTTGGGATTCCAGGTCCCACTCCAGTTGGCTGCTGCTGGCAGCCATTTACTCCCTACTAGATCTGATAAACTAGCATATTTGACACCTCACAAGCCTTCTGGTGTTAGAGAGGCAACAGTCGCCTGTGATGGGATTTTCCTATTGCTCTATATCTATCACCTGTCTCTCAACTTAGATTTTGAAAAATAGTCTTTCTACAGCGTTTACATCATGCCTAGGGCTGAATGCATGACTTGGCTCTCCATGTGTTACAATATTATAAAGATGTTAAACTCGTGTTTTTTCCAACACTGTTCACTCCTGTTTGTCCTTCCAGTGGTGCAGACATCGGTGCTTGTGGGGTCCCACAGGGGTGTGGGAGCTGCAGGAGTTGAACAGAGGCAAAGAATCATTTTGAGAGTGTTTCTAAAGCTGTCATTAATGAGATAAGGCAGCTGACAGTTTCTAGTTTCTAGTTACAACGAACAGTGACTGAATATTAAATATGTTCCTATCCACTGTCATTTCTAATGCAGGGATCTGTATGTGGCCTCTTTGTAGTAGTGTCAGATGAAATTTGCATTAGTGCAGGCACTTTCCATCTCCTCCATTGGAAAGGAGAGACAACAAACCATCTGCTCTGGGGAGTTCAGAGGTCTCCACCACTGTGCTGAGGGAGATACGTGGGCAGAAGGGTGAAACAGGGTCAGGAGGCAGTGCCGGCACTCAGAAGTTCCTGGGAATGGCTTGTGCACCTGTATTATCCTCAGGCTGGAGGTGAGCTGGAATCAGGAGCTCCAGCGCTGTTGTGCTTCTTGGGCCAAGCAACACACACCTCCCTCTCAATCCAGGAGGGCACACAAGGAACACATCATTTCCCAGAAATGCCTGGGATCTCAGGCCTGCGTTACCCCCTCACTCTGCTCTGGTAGAGCTTTATTGGTTGTCTTAGTGACTGTGTTATACCCATGGAAGAAATAGCACCAACAGAACTACACAGACTTAGAAGTACTGCAGTATCCCCATTCTCACACAGGAGCAGCTATTGAGGAGGGGACACCTTAGTGCCTGCCTCTTAACTACAAAGGCTGATATTGCCTGAGCTACACTGATAACTCCTCTTCTAAAACACGAATGGTTTTTGCTGATCCTGCTCTCCAGCAGGCCCCAGCATGGAGCCAACAGGGTGATCCTGCTCAGTTAGCGCTTGTTCCACAACCAGATAAGTGGCAGATAGAGCCTCTGGCTCAGCCCTATTTGTATTGGTGACATTCACTTTTCAGTAACATCAATAGGGGAAACACTGTGGAATTATGTCATGTTTAATGCAGTTGTCTAAGGAGCAATGAACTGTGGCACCACAATCAGGCTAATTAGCTTCTGCTTTAAAATCATGCTTCAGTTAGATTACTAAAATGTACCATGACCCAGTATGAAGCCTACGCACTGTTGAGGCCACATTTAAGCTGCTCTTGATACAGAATGACAATGTACTGGCCATAGAGTTTCCTACATTTATATTAATCCTTTTGCTTATTTCCCATGATAAAACTTGCTTTTTGGTTGTTCTTTTTTACATCTGGATATTTATCCCGATAGCTTTAGGACACTTGACAAAGTGCAGCCTGCAAAGCCCTACCTGGTGTAAGCAAGACTTGAGCTGTTCTTGGGTCTGTAGGCTGGTCCTGCACTGGAAAGACGCGAGCCAGCTCCGTGGTGCTCTGGAGAAGCTCTGAGCTCTTTGTACAACTGCAGGGGGTCATCATGGACACAGCGCCTGGACTGTGGACAGGGATGACCTTCTCCCAGGGTTAATTACTACTGGATTAATAACTGCCAAAGTTTCCTGTTGCAAGAGTTTTTACAGGACTTTACTCATACAGACATATAGCTAAATACAATATATACCCTATAAGGATTTAGCACTTGCAGTGAAATGCCTTAAAAAAAACGCTTTAAAATGAGTGGATTGAATATCTTATATCCATATTTTGAAAAGGTTAAACTAAAAGATGAAAGTCTCTGAGATCATAGTCCTGCAACTGCACATGGATCTCTAATTCTTGCTGCTTATTCCCCATGCTTCATGCATTGGTACAGGCATCTCAGGGAAGTATTCGAGCAGGCAGGTTACCCAGGCAGGGTGCAGGTTGATCCTCCACAGTCACATCCCACACACGCTTCCTGGCTGCAGGCACCTGCTGCAGGTAACCTGACTTGACCTGCGTTTTTCTGACTACTTTGTTTTTCTGAATGCCCCGTCTATCTCTTGCTCATCTTCTTGGTCGCTACTCAGTTGCCTCCCATAACACTTTTACCTGACAAAGCAACTCATCAACAAGAGTCTTAGAGCAACCTTACTGAAAATGGCAGCTGAATGTTTCACTGTTTCGCTTTTTTTCCCTCTCCATTTCTGTGGCATCCATATTGCCATGGAGGTCCATCCATGAGCTCCATGAAGCAACTAAAAGCAAAGAGAAATAGCCAGGAAATGAATCCAAAGGACTTTTGGAGGACAAGCAACAGAAAAATTAAGCTAATGCCAGCATCTGTTTTGTTGCTTATCATATTTAGCAAACCTCTGACTACAACATGCATTTACAAAAGCTATAAATTCATACATAAATGCAATAAAATATTACATTGATATTTTGTCAGTAAGGTGCTGTACTGAGCATTTGATGTTAACCTCCACTTTAGAAGCCAGAGATGAATTAATCTTTATCCTGACTACCTCTATTCATCCTTGATCATTTTGCTCGAAGGTTCTTTGAGTGATTGAAGTTCTATACTGACAGGATACATTAATCAGATAAAAAGAATAATTGATGAAAGAATTTTGAGAATTTAATGTATGCAACATTTGTTCTCTGTCATTTTGTTTCCTCTGTGAAAATAGGAATTTAAACCATCATGAATGTGAAGACCCAAAACAGTGGCTTAAGATTTAAAACAGCTTCTTCCTAGTTCATTGAATCAAACCTCATTTTCAGGGCCAAAGAGATTCAACTGTGATGCTAGTGTAGAAGAATCTCATTAAGCAGAATCCAACTAACTGGCTTTTATTCCTGTTTTCAGGTACATGTGTTTACCTATTTCTATGGCATCTATGTTTAAAGTGACCTCCATGAAGCAACAAACAGCAAAGTGAAATAGCCAGGAAATTAGTCTGTGATTAGAGCCCTGTAGGTATGGAAGCAGTCACATTGGAAAGGTCAGATCTTCACACCTGAATGCAGACACTTCTCATCTCTGTAAAACTTCATTTCAGTAGTGATATTCCTTATGACAGTAAGAAATCCAGTAAAGGATAAAACTGTCCTCCTTTATTTACAGGACATAATGTTGCTTTTCATATAGAGTGATAGATTCAAAAAAAGCACTCAGTGTCATCTTGAAGCACTTGCCTTTCATTTTGGCTATAGTTCCGAGGTGACTCCGAAAGACCTAGCAATATTATGAAGCTCATCTCCATCCTTGGAGATACTCAGCACTCGAGTGGTCACAGTCCTGGAGAAGCTGCTTGGAGAGCAGGGACGCTGGGCCACATGATGCCCAGAGGTTCCTTCCAACCTCAGCTGAGCTTCTGTGATTCTGTAGGTCTCCTCATTCTGTGGGCAGTGGAACATTTCCAGAAGTCTCATCTCCTGCAGAGATTCCTATATTGATTCTTTTGCACTGAAGTGACTCCCGTTACCTCATGTGGCTTACGACATCCTCCTCTTTCCCCCTGTACCTATCCACCCCAAGGCCTTTCAGCCCTCCCTCAGAGCAAGGGCAAGATGGAGCAGATGCTGCAGGCAGCTGAGAGCGCCAATTACTTTGCTGGTAAGGGCTTGCTAAGTGGTCAGCCAGAAGGACAAATGCATAACTCATGCCAAAACATTTCTTAACAGCAGTAATATTTTTGATCAATTCACATCTCCTCCTCCTGTTAGCTTCTAATCTTCAGTAAATTAGTCAATTATTTTCTGCAGCTTTCTACCCTGATGAAAAGAAATCAGTTACAGGTCAGCCAACGGGGGTGAAATGGGCAGGTCAGGGCTGACAGAGAACGAGCACAAAGCCACCTGAAAACAAAATCCAGGGATTCTCTTGAAAATACAGTCGGGATCTGAAGGCAGATACTGGCCACATCCCGTGAAGCAGCCTCTCCTTTCCTCCGAGCAGCCAGCGGGTGAACAGGTAACAGCAACATCGGGAGGGTCACTACCCATGGAAGCCCAGCCTCTCCCAGCCACATGGCACAGCAATAACCTCGGCCTGTTAAACACTGGTATTCACCCAGCCGAATGTCTGTGTGAATCCTTCCCACGTTCCCCTTCCAGCAACAGCAGCACAGCTGGACTGAAACACAGCAAGAGCAGCAGCACTCTTAGGAACCTGCCTGGGGGGCTGTGGCGATGGGAGGCAGAGCAGAAGCAGCAGCCCTGCTGCTGAGGGGCTGTTTGAAGAGCTGCTCTGCATGTGTTCTGCCAGCTGATACAACTTGGGCAAAGCGTGGGACAGGGATATAACCCAAACAAGTTATCTCTACAAATGAACCTCTCTCTCAAAAGCTAAGGTTTCACACCTAAGTACGCCTTTATTTGGGCAACTGAACCATAATTGCCCAGTTCATAGAATCATAGAATGCTTAAGGTTGGAAGGGACCTCAGAGGTCATCTAGTCCAACCCCGCCACACATACAGGGTCACCTAGAGCATGTGGCACAGGGCTGTGTCCAAGCAGGTTTTAAAGATCTCCAAAGAAGGAGACTCCACAGCCTCTCTGGGCAGCCTGTTCCAGGGCTCTGTCACCCTCACTGTCAAGAAGTGAAGTTGAAAACAGGTATACTGGTGAGGATGAATGTTAAGTAGTAGCATAAACTTGTGGAGAAGAAGAAAAATGATTTACAACTAGTAAAGAGTATAAAGGGTAAAAGTCCAACATTATTGAACTGAAAGATTCACACGAGGCTGAAAATGGTTAAGTTTATATAGTGGCTATTAAAAACAAGAAGTTGTATATTTTTTCATAAGTTGTTCATGGATGAATTGTTGTGTATCTTAAATTGCATATGATCTCTAGTTCATTATTTGCTTTCTGTATTCACTGCTCGACAGTCACAAAAGATCAGAGTAGTTTGGTTCTTCAACAGTGGCACAGGAACCTACATTATCTAAAACCTCCACTTATATAGCAAAAATCGTGTTTCATGTCATTCTAAATTCAATATTAATCTGATAAATTGCAATTTTTTATTAATAACTGCAATGTAGTATAGAGCCTAGAGAGAGAGTAACAAAAACTACTGAGAAAAAATTTCTTCTAACAGCAAAACTAGAAAACAAACAAAAAAAGATTCTTCAAAGGTAGCTTATTTTCAAATGCAAGTGAAAATCCTTTTTCATTCCCCTCCTTATTAATTTCCTGACTCCACAATAATATCCTTTCTCACTGTATATACATATATGTAAGTATAAAATACAATCTAATACGAAACAGATTTGATTCATTAGATTAGCTAATTTATTAAGTTTGATGAGAAGTAATTGCTGCCAAGAAATAATAAATATTTCATCTTTGTGAATATACTTTTTTTCTCTTGTTTTCTCACCTCTAACTCTTTGCTGAACTAGGTGCCGTATATCTCACACACATAGAATCTATTCCGCTATATTTTGTTGAGCTGTGTAGATACTTCTAAAATGCAGTCAGAATGAATTACATATGAAAGTATTGTTAGTATGTGGTAAAGAAAAGACACCACAAGTACATCTAGTTGAATAGAAAGAAAAGGTGCCTGTGGATTAATCTGTCATAATTCACTTTGTTTATTCACGTGTTCTAAATAACAACAACTTGTGAGTAACCAGGTGCGAACGCCTAATCACCCAGAAGAGCCGGATTTCAGACTCTTCAACTCTTGATCCTTCCTTTTCATATGAATCTCTTCTCTCCTATAAAACATATCTTCCTTTTCCCTGTTGCCTCCTGTCTGGAGAGCTGCATACTCGATGGCCACAGTTCTTCAAGCAAATTTCTTATTGCTGCACCAAGGCTTTTCATTTAGGGCATCACATACTGTTTGCATTCCTGGTGTAGCTACAAAGCCAACAGTGGGATTGCTCTCAATTACCAAGGAACACAAACAACAGAAAATTTATATCATATAATATAATATAATATAATATAATATAATATAATATAATATAATATAATATAATTAATATAGTATAGTATAGTATAGTATAGTATAACATAGTATAACATAGTTTAATATAGTATAATATAATATCTCAGAAATATTAAAAGTTTTCTCAGATAACACATATAGAAATTTACACATATGAATAAGGCTGATATTTTTCACTATTGCGCTCTTGCCTCTTCCCAAACATGTATGTAATAATGTCAAAACATACCATCTCCTATGAGTAGAGGTGCTCTGCGCAGTAATTATAAATCCCCCACTATGTTTATCTCAGATACCCAATTAAATCTGATTTATCTTAGTTCAATCCTCCCTGTTACTCACTGCTCACTCTGAGCCCATGACATGGTTTTCTTTTGTATATTCCTCTCTGTACTTATCTCATCCTTGTCTCAAGATCTAGCAGCAGGAAAATTTCATGAACCAGCTCCAGAAAAACTGTTTGAAACATTTGACTCTGGTGGTTAAACCAGAAGGTTCTTTCTTTGTGCCACCTTTGATTTTGATCAGACAGCCGTAGAAATTTTTTATTCAGTCATGTGTAGCTGCATTTTTCACACTCCAAAAATTATGCAAAGCACCTTTTGGTAATCAAATAAATTTCATATTTTGAACATTTTACTTAAATAGAAAATATCCAGTCAAGCCAATCTGACCTGATTGGCTCTCAGTGTTCTCAATAGTTCCTTAAATCATCAGGAGAGTAAGGCAAAATAAAAGCTTTCAACATGCAGTATCAACTGCAGTGACAACTTATAAATAATGCAAAAACAACAATGTGGATTTGGTTGGAAAATGAAGGCAAGGCCTTTTAATTTAAACAAAAATAGATAAAATAATAAAAATAAAAAAGACAGGAAAAGACTTACCACAGTCCACTTACGTGTCTCGGAACTTAGGTGGGAATACAGCTAAGCATTTATTTTTCCTATTTCTTTCCCCTAAGATTATATTATTACTTTTATGGCAAAAATAGTGAAACCAACTTTTATATTTGCTGCCTGTCTCCATTTTATCTTTTCGTGCCCATATGTAGACACAGACAGAGCATTCTAAGAAATATGATTAATTTGTATGTGATTTCATTTAAAAATGAAATCGGCCCAAAGTGGACCACAAATGAGGGAGAGTAGAGATGCTTTATCCTTGGGAACATGAAAAGTCAGCTAATGAAATCTAAACTAGTAATTAAATTAATAGAAAAACAAAACTAAAATGCATACTGGCTGCAGGACTCAAATGTCAAACTTTGCAGAACTTTTATCTTCACTTAAGGAAGCAGGATGTATTGGGCAAATGACTGCTATCATTGGTTTTATCAGCATCTCATCGAGTATGTCATCCTGGTGTCCAAAACTCTGCTCTTGTCTCTGCTTCAATAGCACATTGGAGTCGCTTTCTACATCTAGCAGATAGGCAGGTAGCCGTCAGATGTGTTTTTCAGCTCATATGGCCATCTGGATTCTCTGTTTCTAAATGCTGGAAAACATTTAAACTTCTATTTTTTGTGCAGGAAACGGAGAGAAGTGGAAGAAAAGCACATCATATTTCTCAACAGGAAACTAGCTTGGAGAAAATAGAGGGTCAGAAGTAAAAACACAAAGGAAAACGAAGAAACAAACAAACAAACAAACAAAAAGCTAGTCCTAGACTGCCAGGACTGGGATGGAACCCAAGATCTCATGTGAACAGAAACACAATATTTCTTCATATACAGATTTACTCTCTGTTCAAGAATAATTATAGTATAGATTTCAGTCAGGAATTCAGATCTGCATGTCCTTAAATTTTTGATACAAGACAACTAAGACTTTTGAAAGGCAGCAATGCCCACAGGCAGAGCAGTCCAGGCAGCAGAAAGGAAAGAAAACAAGGAAGAAAAATAGATCTGAACATTTTTGCTCTACAGTACTGGGCACTCCCTCTCTCTCTCTCTCTCTCTCTCTCTCTCTCTCTCTCTCTTTTTCTTTTTCTTTATAAAATGCATTGATTAACTGCTATCTCTGCCCAATTTCATGGTTCATTGTCCTCGCTAAAAGAAGACCAGTTTCAACTTCATTCTTCTATAAAGAAGATCAGTCCAACTTTCCGAAGATAACAAATGACCATTAGCACTTGCTGTGCGTACAAACACTAAAGATACTGGCAGGTACACTGTTGTGAAGCAATTCAAATACATTACAGATACTCTCTAATGATGAGCAGACTCAATGTAAAAGCAAGGCAATGTTCTTTTATAATTTCTCCTCCTATTTCAGTTTCTAACAAACTATTGGAAGAATAACTATTTGCTGTAGTCTAAAAATGACTAGAAGTCCTAAAAAACAGAAGTTTTATCCACACCCGTAGACAATGTCAAATCTGTGTTCTGACCCAGAAGCCTATAAATGACATACAGCCATACTATAAAAACTACTCAGTCTCCAGATCAGGATGGTCATATGCAAGTTATCTTTTGGGAATTATCGTTGTCCCATCCGTACTTAACTCCAAAGTATTTCTAGAAATTTTTTAAAAGAGTGCAACTGTGTTTATACTGAGTAAGGGTCTAGACTAAAAATTGGACAATTTGATGACTCAGATCCAGCCTTTGGCCCAAGGTTTCACTCCTCTAACTAATAGAGGTAAAATCTAAGACCCTATTCTATCAATGTAACATTGCCTTTCTGAAATATTTGCATGCAACACCAATGACAGATGAGTTTAATCAAAAATAACAATACAATATTGACACTTCTTTATAATTCTTTAGTGTAAACAAGGAAAACAGGAGGATATGAAAAAGAAAGAAGACAGAAGAGAGAAAAGATGGATGAACAACAGCATAGATGAAAAGTTTCAGACCTGGTTTCCATAAACCTAAAAAGACAGTTTTGTGGGAGATCAAATATTTTCTGTTTTTCCTCACCTGAAAAAATATATCAGTGAATTTATCCTAAATAAGAAAGTATATAATATATTGGATCTCTACTGCATTGTATTATATCCTAATATATATCCTCTTAAAAAAAGATCTGTGCCTAAATCAATGAAACAGACTAAAAAATTATGTAGCCCATGTGGGTGAAGCATGTTTCATGTTCCCTGACAAACCTAGGACAGCTAGGCCTTATCTAACAAAATAAATGGAGACTCTATAAAAAGATTCCAGAGAGCTTTGTCTCCAGAGAGACAAAGACTCTGGAAAGAGTGAATGAAATGACAAAAAGTAGCAGGTGACACAGCATTTGGCATAGTAATGAAAAAATCTGGAAAAACACTATGATATGATCATCACTTTAAATGTGTAATTGATTGTGGAGGAATTGTTTGGAAAACTAGGGCCTAACAGAAGTTTTGGCATTGCAGAACCTTGCTTGGGGTGAGACA
>JAVCKT010092515.1:0-14282 GCA_032273925.1 Rhynchotus rufescens
CCACCTCTTGTCCACGGCGGGGGAATGATGGGTCTCGCTGTCCTGCTGGCAAGTATCCTCTCGTAAGTAATTGCTACATAGGCGCCTCGTTTCGCAGGTAGTTGCTAAGTAGTCGTCTTGCTTTAGTGTGATGTTAGAGTGATTTGTCCTAAATAAACTGAGGGGTTGATTTTGCTCTCAGTGCGTGTGCTTTCAATTGCCGGACCCTGAACCCATCCAGAACAGAGGCACCCCAGAGTGTTGCAGGAACTGGCAGACATTAGAGCTAAGCCGCTCGCTTAGCGGGTGACAGAGCCCTGGAACAGGCTGCTCAGAGAGGTTGTAGAGTCTCCTTCTCTGGAGACCTTCAAAACTTGCTTAGATGCAGCCCTGTGCCACATGCTCTGGGTGACCCTGCGTGTGTAGGGGGATTAGACTAGATGATCTCTAGAGGTCCCTTCCAACTTTAACAATTCTATGATTCTATGATTCTATGATTTTTATCTACGTTCATTCCTCACATGGTTACATGTGAAATGGGGTCTTCGTGAACTGAAGCCTGAATGCCTAAACACTCCTTTGACTATAGTTGCAGGTGACCAATTCCTCCAAGTATAAACACTATGTTTTCTGCTTCCTCTTCCACTTTATTTTAAAAACTTCTGTGTCATGAAAATCCACTGTAATAAAGGGTATCTTGCTGCAGATTGAAAGCTGATTTTTTCTTTTATTTTGTCCACTGATATTATTTTTTGGTAACTAAAGCTACTATTATTGACTACATTTGATAAACTTAGGGAGAAGCAGGTAGCTGTCCTTTCTATTTAAACCTGTTGCTACCAAAACTACGGAAGACTTATTTCAAAGCCTTGAACTATAGTGTAAGTGGAGAAAATGGAAATCAGCTCACCTACATTCAGCTGTTTGGTTAAGATAGATGAAGTTGATCAACTGAAGTTGGCCATTCAGAGCCCTAAACAACAGGGATAGGTACCTCTGGAGGACAATTCCTATCACCACTCTCTAGGTAAGAAGAGACAGAATGACTCTTTGGCCCCACCACTTTTGGCTCTGTTGACTATACAGGAAAGTTAAAAGACCACCATAGACAAAGACACTTAAATTTTAAATGATATAGTTAGATTAACTAAATCCTGTGAAGGCAGGCAATATTAAAATTCATAGATTATCTTGTATTCCATTAAATTAAATGAAACTTTTTTCTTTTTTTTTTCTTTCTCCTTGTATTGCTTTTAACTTGAGAAATGTATTTTTCTAGATACCAATGCCATTTTAAACGGTATCTTAAGAATGGACACATGGACTAGAAAACAAAAGCATAGTGACTATACTGTAATGGTACAAAGGCTAATGTTTATAGAATTCTTACTACTGCGTCTGTTATACAGAATTGTTCATTCTTGTTTAATACTAAATTAAAACTAATAATGGCAGTGTCACAGATATATCTGGTAGAGATATCTAAAATACGCAGTTAGGAAGAGGATGTATAATTTATTTAATAATATTTTCTAAGCCAAGTACAGTGTTGGAGGCGATGATGAATATTTCATTACACAGAATAACATCTAACAAAAATCTGTGGCATGGTTACACAACTATCATTTTGACTGAAACAAAATAAATTCTTCATTTTAGATTTAATTCTACTTCAAGTTTCTCTGAAAGGAGCACAGAACAACATCAATAACTAATCAGGTTATGGTAAAAAATGCATGTACTTTCTACATACCTACAAATGGAATACTTCAGTAATTTTAGAGTCACCATATATTGTTTTACCTTATTACTCCCAGCAGTGAAGAAATTTTGCAATAGATCTACATATGAAAAGCGATTTAAATGTGTTGCTAGATTCTGTGACATCTATGAATCAGGAAGTTACAGTACTGAATTTCCAACTTGATCTTAAAGATGTCCTGGTATGCAGTTCTGCTGGTGACAGCTGTGACCAGGACACGGGGACAGAATGAAAACTTCATTTCACCGAAATCTGTGGCAAAATTTCTGGGTATTCACTGGGGAAAGGCTTCATCTGTGGTTTTCAATACACTGTGACTCAGATCTTCACTAGAAAGAAATATTCATAGCCCAGCAAAATTTTGTCCCAGCTGGGAAGCTGCCCTAATCAGATCATATTATGCCTAGCATATATCCCACTTTTCTAAAGGATAGTACTTGCAAACTCTGATATCACTTTCTTGATTTTTATACCTTGGAGATCATATTGGCTTCTCTCCAGAAAGAGTTCCTGGAAGAATTTTTGGAAGGGCTGATGAGCGCTTCTTATCTGAATGGGAAAACTGAATGTGTTCTACCGTGCTCCCTCATGTTCCCCGAGCTCATCTATCCCCAAGTGAACACACCGAGTTTGAGGTTTGGGCTCACTGCGAATACCCAACTACCTTCTAGGCAGTCACCTCATACAGTATTTTATGTATAGATCCCAGCTCTGATTTCTAGACTGCTTAATGCAGTATGTTAAATATATAGTCAGTGCTTATGTTACAACATAGAACTTCATCTTGCTCTTATTTCCAAAGGCTGTGATGATGAAAAACTGATATAGTAAGTAAAATTTCAATGAAGTGAAAAAGCAAGTTGTTGAAACAAAAATGTTTTCTTTCAACAAAACAATTAGTTCTCAAGAAGCATCTTTTACTGGAGAATAACATGGAAGGATCTATACTAGGCAACTGGATTCTGTCTCAAATCAGGAAAGGTGTGAGTTGAAAGGCTGAAGTCCTGGACTCCTTTTTATTCAGTCCATTTATAGGTATTTCAGGACTAGCAGTCGGAAAGCCAGTTTTGATGTCTAATCCATTGAATATGCAAATAATGGCATAAATACAACAGAAAAAGTTTATACAAACTTTTATACAAAGCGTAATTTGGGGAACCAGTTTTATAATGCCTTTAGTTCTAAGTTGGAAGACTTCGGACCTTAATTTTCCATGAGAGCTGCTTCATGATGAAGGACTGAGCGTGCTCCACTTGACAGCATTAGCTAGAAAGCTGCACTGCAATTAGCCCCTCATTCCACATGCACTCTACTGTGCCATCTTTGCTAATTACTGGTAGTACTTCTTTTCATGTGGTCAGAAAAAGAAAAGCAATCTCATGTTCTTGGCTAATGGACAAATGGAAATTGCATCAATGATAAGACATATCTCTGAAATCTGTTTGTTTATTGGCTGCATTGGGCAGATATTTCAAAGGCTAACAGACTCTGTGCACAAACTTTGTGTTACCTAAGCCCTGTTTTGAAGTTTGACTGTATTCTTTTATATAACTAGCATCTACTATACAAAAGGCAGATAAATGGACTAATGAAAGGGAAAAAAAAGGAGAGCAAGAAATGGAAAAATACAGTGAATGAGCTGTTGTACATGCAATTATGAGTAATTAAGCACAGTATCTAAAAAAGGGAAAATTGTTATAATGGTACTTAATTTCTGAAAAGAAAATAGCACTTTAGAAACAAAATGGGTTTTGGCAGTTAAAATTAGATTTTTTATCTGTTACAAAACTTGCACTATATAATAAATTTCTGTAGTTTATGAATTTGACAATGAATGAATCGTATTTTGGCCTATTTACTTGCAGACCTGTGAGCTGCTGATATTGACTGTCTGAAATTGAGGTGTTGCAGATGATTGCATATAGACACAATACAGATGTCTTTGCTATGAAAAGCATCTAGTCTAAATGACATCCTCCCAATAAAGGAAACATGGTTACGCTGTTGCAGCAGAATTTGCACAAAAATTGTTCCACTTTGAGTATTTCCGTGGGGCTTTTTCATTTCAGGATTATGTACTACTAAAATGAACAGGTGTGTGATATAATGCAATCAAAGTAGCTGCAGAACTTTGTCTGCTCTCGTGATATCCTGTATAGAAGAAGTACCTACTGTTTGTTCAGATGCAGATTTGCGTATCCTCTAGCATGTGCTAAACCCAGATACCAGATAGTTCCTTAGTCACACTTTTTTTCTTTCTTTCTTCTCTTAACATTTTTGCTTGGCTTTTCATTTCTCACTCAAATAATACAAAGAATCATTCCAGGAAAGAAAAACTCAGTCAAAATCAGTCTAGCAGAATTTAGAGAAGGCAGATTCAGGTCATGAGAGACTTTGGCCATAATGGGAATTAGGTAAGTGTAGTGCTAATTTTCACAAGAGGTCCTAATGATACTTTTTCTAGTTCTAGTGAAAATCTCGTGCATAGCATAACACATGAGAACTGCAGTTTTCAGTGTCCCTTTCTGAGAGACAAAGGTATCTTTGTATGGTGATGACCTTGTTGGTTGCAGATAGTTCTTAATAACTTTAGGAACTGAGTATTTTATGGTGTATTTTATTTGCCATAACATTCCATTAGGAAAGCAAGAATTTTTGTTAAGCCTTAAAATATCAGAAATAAAAACATATTTGTAATTAATTGATATATTAACAGTCTGCAAATGAGTGATAGATCTAATGTGAATTATACTTCAGTTTGGCTTGTAACTCTTCACCTGTCATTGCTATTTCTTTTCTCACATTTTTCCCTTGGAAATAGCTGATGGATTCTCATCACTCAGAAACAAAAAAAAAAAAAAAAAAAAAAAAAAAAAAAAATTGCTGTTCTTAGGGAAAGCTGTGCTGGGAAAATGTTTTTTCCTTGAAAAGCTTTCTATTGTATGCAGTGAAGAGTGTAATTCTTTTGAGTTTTCAGTTATGATTTCTCTATCTTGCAGAATATTTTTATATCTGTTTGTTACTTTGGGACTTTTCGTCTTTACTACCTGTTTGCAGTTATCATGAATCTAAATTTATGAGAACTCTGCAATTTCTTATCATGTTTTCTTGAAAAATAACATGTATCTTAGTAGCATAATAGAAATATGTGTCTGTAGAATAAGCAACTGTGTAACACCACTGCTTTGTAAAACAGCTATTAATAGCATTATTTAAAGACAATTGGGACTCTAAGATTGAATTTTCTTCATTGTTTCAGGAGGAATAATTTGCAGTACTCCAGTATGTAGTTTCTGATGTTGTGCTCTTTATCCTTTAATTAAAAAGCATTATTGCAATATAAAAATTAAAAATTCGTTACTTAAATTCTGCCATTAGGCCTTTCTACCTGCACTTACTCTATAGAATACTCTCTCATGCTTAAATCCCAAAGTAATGTTCCAATTTTGTATTTTGATCTCCAACAATGCTTACCCTCAACCTAGAAATTGTCAGAATTAGAAGTTAGTTAGAAGAATTAAATTAGTTTTATTAATAGAACTAAAAATCCTATTCTGTCATATTCTGTTGAGATTCTTACACCGTGCAATCAACACGTGGTCCGAAAGCAGCACTGCTCCATCATCACTCCAGGACTGCTGGCACTGCATGAAGGCAACACGGACAGCTCTGCGCCCTGACTTCAGAAGGACAGGGACAAGCTAGAGTATGATAGCACTGGGGCAGCATGGTAGAAATAACGCTGCATCATATGCTGCATCATCACATTTGACCCTGGTTACTGGCAGTGTGTGCTCTTAGCAGTAGAGCTTAGGGTAGACTCTTTAGAGCTTTGTCTTCTCTCAGAGTCAGGGAGGGAAACAAGAGTTTTGGTCATATCCAGGGAGAAGAGGAACAAGACGCTACACTGCTGACTGTGACTGCTGACAGTCAGAGGTCTCACAAGGGAACCCTAACCTAGGTCTCTCCAAATACTACTGACTGTAAGGTACCGTAAGTGGTATAAGAAGCTGTATAAGTAACGTCCGGTATATCTTTCCACAAGCTAATGTTACAGGATATTATGTCTTCTCTGCGAACCTATACACACTCCATCACCTCATTGCTGCTCCTTTTTTCCATCTGTCCCTGTTATTTTTCCCGTGGAGAGAACTTGGAAGTTTCCTGGATGTGGCACAGCATGGATAACACAGAAATGAGTTCTAGAAGTGGGTTATCGTGAAAGCGTGTACAATCACGTACCAGGCAAATGGTTCATGCCTCAGTAGTTCCTTGGAAAAGAGTATATGTAAATGGATATATATCAAGGATTTCATTAAAAGCCACAGCAATTTCTCCTTTCCGCTTCTCGAGTCCAAAACAGATCCTGAACAGGTGTTTTATGTAATGTTTACTACACAAAAGTGTTTAAATAATTTATGTCCCATTTTGTGATACTCATGAGATCTTATGTTGGCTGTGGCTTTAAATATAAATAAAGATATACTGTGACCCTCTCTCCTCCCTTCTATAGTGACAGTGGTAATCAAGCCTCAGGCAACCTAGCAGTAATTAAAGCTCACTTTCCTGAGACAAATCTAAATGCACATGAAGATTAGGTGAGGCCCTCAGGCTATGACAGTTTACCAGTATAGCCCTTATTGTGCTTAAGGGTAGTCTATTTACAACTTCCATTATTTGTCTTTCCTAACCTGACACTGCATTTATGTAACTTAATATCTGTCTGCTGCATGGGTCTGTGGATGTTCATGCTCAATCTGTTTCTTGCCTACAATCTCTAGTCTTTCAGTCTCTCCAGACCAATTTTCAGTATATTTTCTTATTACTGCCTGTGCAATTGCCCACGTATATTGGTGATCATTTGTGCCTTTGCTGATGGATGATTTATGAGAAATGGATATAACAATTATTTATTAGGTATAATGCCTTACCACACTGAATAGCAATATGTCCATGTAGACAAGTCTATACATTTGCATGTTTATTTACAGAACTCATGTTTGTGTTTTATGATGTGTGCAAATTTCAAATGAATTACATGTAACTTTTCATTAATGAACTCTATCTAACCTTAAAAGTTTTAACTGACTTGTCTGAGCAAACTATAACGATTCTCCCTCCCTGTCATAGAGGACTTGCCTCTGCACAACACACATATTTCTTACTAATGAGTAAAGATCATTTCCCTTCAGAGAAAGTTTACTCCAGAGGTCACTAAAATTTAATTATACCATCACTTGTCTCTAGGAACTCCACTAAAGTTCTTTGTAACAAATGTTTACATTTTTCTCAATACAACACAGGGTCATTAGTAGTAGTAACTAATGTAACCTTCTGCCTATCTCTGGGTCATTTTTTGGAGTACCTTTTTTATGGAAATACTCTGCAGGCTACTATAAACAACTTTAAAGTATACAGCAATTATTTATTGAGTATCACACAAAAGACAAGTAGAATTAACAAGCTACTAGGCTAAGGACTAATATGCTCATAACCATGATAATGCTGCTGATGAGTCTTTGCTAGCAGGCAGGAATTGATTAATTCCTGTGGAGAATGGAGAAGAGTTGACTTCTGGTGCTCCCTTTAATGGGGCTTGAGAGTTGTTGAGTTGTTGACTCATGCTCCTTCCTTTAGCATTTTGTACCTTTTTGTATTGGTGTTTGTTGCTTGCATCACTGTGCTGAGATCTATTCTTGACTCCACAGTCCTATTGCTGCCCATACTTCTACCATTTATTGCCTGGCTCTACTCAGTGGACTTTCTCACAACTTTTCTCACATTTCTAACATTTGTGTCAGAAGCCTCAGCCATGGTGTTGCAGCTGTACCCTACTAAAAATATGCTTTGGATCACAGTAAACTTAACACCAATATAGGCAATGAGGGAGACTACAGTGACTCAAATTAATATGAACTCCTTGGAACAGATTACTCCTCATCATCTCTAGTAGCAGCACTTGTGTGCTACTTGGGAACTGCAAATAATCTTTTCTTCATTTAACTACTTTTTTTGTTTGTTTGTTTGTTTTATTCTCCTATCTGAAACCCTGTATCTATGTCATAATATATGACTGAATCTTTTGAAGCAACTCGGAATCGCTTTTACATAATTATCCCCCTTGATTTGTTTTCTTCCTGCCTATGTAATTTACAATGTAGTCAAACTCTCTTAAAAAATAAGTCTTTTTGGCTTAAATTTGCTGATTTGTTAAGGGAAACACATTTTGTATGAAATCTGTTGAAGTTTTAATAGGAAACATTTTGAAGCTTGGATGGGCTTTCTGGTCACTTTCAGAAATGATGAAAAGTTCCAGAAAATTGAATTGCTTCAAAACAAAAGTGTGCCTGACACAATTCCAATGTGGAAGAATGACATATTTTGCCATCTCAGATTTTCTCACAAAATTAAATTGTCATTTTCCAGCCAGCTCCAATCTCTAATAGTTCACTAAAATAAAAAAAAAAAAGTTTATTACTGCAAAGATGTATGTTTTCCCTGTGAAAATCTATAGAAACTTGTCTGTAAATCCACTCCATTCTCCTCTATCTCTCTTCATTTAACATTTATTTGAAAAACTCTGCTTAAGGTACTTTATTTTTCTTCTTCTGCATAGCGTCTAGGTTCTTTCAAGTCTTTAGCATGTTTATCCACACACCCCTTTCACAAAGAGGAAAATGGCACTTGGACCAAGGTGCATAGGATATCTAGAAAGAAATTGCTTTGGGCCCTACTACCCTTTCACAGCCATCCATTATACAAAGTACTGTTAGTTCATTATTTCTGTCTGCTCTCTCATCAGTCTTTCTCATACAGCCGTGGTCTCTGTTTACACACATTAGAAACTCTTCCTGAAAGGACCATCTCCTGGGTTTTTTTTATGTCATCATATATAGTTGTGATAAGCTTTGTCTAAGACGATATATGTCCATACTGGTAATAAGTTTGAATAATGATCATATTTAACAACCTAGAAGGACAGTGGTCTCCTGGGGTGCATAAGGAAGAGTTTTCCCAGCAAGTTGAGGGAGGTGATCGTGCCCCTCTACTCAGCTGTAGTGAGGCCACATCTGGAGTACTATTTACAGTTCTGGACTCTCCAGTACAAGAGGGACGTGGAGCTACTGGCGGCAATACAGGGAAGGACTACAGAGATGATTAGGGAACTGAAGCATCTCTCCTGTGAAGGGAGGCTGAGAGATCTGGGACTATTTTGCCTTAAAAAGAGAAGGCTGAGAGGAGATCTTATCCGTGTGTAGAAATACCTTAAGAGAGGTCTCAACAGGATGAGGCCAGACAATCTTCAGTGGTGGCCAGTGACTGGACAAGAGGCAACGACCATAAGCTGAAGCCCAGGAAGTTCCATCTGAACATGAGGAAAGGCTCTATATGTGGCAGAACTTCTTTGCTATGAGGGTGATAGAGCACTGTAACAAGGTGCCTACAGGCTGCTTCAACCACATACCAACCGGCTCCAAGTAAAAAACTACTTCTGCTTCTCTTCAGCCAGATTAACTATTCCTCACGTTGTATGGAGAAGCAGACAGCTCTCCCTCTCTCAAGCCCTATGCATCTTGGAAGAAGCTAGTAAATCCAGAAAATTGACACAAACTTCTACTCTATTCCTACATCCAAACTCTCAGTCATACCTTCCATGAGGAACAGGCTGCACAGGAGTACAGTCTTCTCCAGAAGATGTTAAAGTGTTTCCAGCTTCATAAATTAAAATGTTTAACAGAATCACAAAACATTTGAGATTGGAAGGGACCTCTAGGGATCATCTAGTCCAACCTCTCTGCTCCAGCAGGGTCACCTAGAGCACATGGCACACGGTGGCATCCAAGCAGGTTTTGAAGACCTCCGGAGAAGGAGATTCCACAACCTCTCTGGGCAGCCTGTGCCAGGGCTCTGCCACCCTAATTCATCTCTTTAAGATTGGAATGTAAGGTTGAAATTGCTCCAAAAATTAGATGTAAGATAGCTCAGCTTTGTATTGCTTATGGAGCTGCATTTTATGCAGACTGTAGCTAAATGTGTATTGGCTGAAGGCCTGATCTGTTATTTGTTACTGGCCTGATTTTTCTGAAGGTGGACAGAAGGATTAGATCTAACACCAAATGAAATATTACAATGGTAAATGCTATTAGGTTGGACTGTAGCTTATCTAATCCCTACTGAAATATATGTGCTGTACCTCTGACATGGCGTTGCTTTACGGGTTTGCATTTCCAAGGCTTTTAGTTACTGTGCCTTTTAGTCTGTACCTGGCATCTTTCAGGATTCAGGCTTTGATTGACAAGCAGCCAAGTTGGTGAGGCTGGTTACTGCCTTTTGCTGCTTCATTTGGGTGTTTGGCTTCCTAATCCTTCAAGAGATCTGTTCATGCTTGGTGATAACAAAAAGATGCAACAGTCATCAATGCAGGGATAATTCAATACCTCACTTCAGTGAGTCTAGCTCTGGCTTACTTTATACTTATTTTTTTTTTTTAGGAAAAATGCTTGATACAAAAAAAAAAAAAAAAAAAAAAGTCATTGGTTTCTTTTCTCTTTCCTCATTTTTTTTTCTACAGCTAACACATTAATTATAATCTCTAGACGAAATGCAAGGAGAAATTGTCATGCTGCCTTCTCTGTTGTTATAAATAACTTACTATTAAATGATCATTTTTTCTTCCTAGTCTTCTGGTTTTACTTGTTGATCCTGAGTCATCACTGTTAAGGTGTTAAGCTCATACTTGGATATCTACATAAGTAGCTTATGTAGATCTAAGCAGAGCTTTTCAGAGAGAGATTTCAACATTTGCTTAAATGGGCTCCTAAACTGAAAGAGAAATGAGTCTAAATTTGAATGCACCTCTACGAGGTGTGGAAGGGAAAGATGATTAAAAAAACTGCTAGCTTCTGAATAACATTAGAGATGGCTTTTTTTTTTTTTTTTTTTTGGTAACTATGTCATGCTCTATAGCTTAGAGCTGTTGGGAGAATAGTGCTAATCTACATTTCAGAATGGTATTTCTGCATCTAAACTGTAAGACTAAGCATATACATATTGTATTAATTCATGGTGCTTTCTTCTAATATTGAAAAGTAAAATTTCAAAATGTAGGAGTAATACTGTCTTTGGAAAGTATATGGAGAATCACTAACTTAAGGTCATTGTGCTAAAAAAACCCACAAAACACAGGGAGTAACAGAAATGATTACAAGCATCACCAGGAATCACAGAGCACATATGGGGATGGAAGTGCGATAAGGTGGCAGGTATTCTGCTATATTGTCTGGGGAAATGGCTAAATGGTGAATGCATCTCTCGTGTCTCTTCAGTAATAACACTCATTTCTTCTCTATGTTCAGCAGTGCTGACTGCTGCCATTATGGAACATGGAGTATGAATAAATTCTCTGATTTGGCTCATGCAATTGATATGTTAAACACAGCTGGAAAGAACCCCAGATTCTTTTCTGGTGCAAATCTTAAAATTCAAATTGCCTGAAAGAGTTGTTTCTGCTTACAGGAGTGATTGGATGGTATCAATGGAAGAGGGAGCTAGATATGACACCACTGTCCTCCAGGGATTCTTGCAATGATATGTGAAATACAAGGTAATTTAAGCAGCTGGCGTTTAAGGAAATTGGAGATGGCAGTTTTACTTAGGAAAACATAGGGGTAATATGAACAGCTAGTTCATTATCCAGATCAATGCACTGGCTTGCAGTAGTGTATTACTTAACGTATACTGTTATTTAAGTTGATATCTCTTGCGTCTTCATACTGTCTCCTGTGGTTTTCCCTGGCAACCCATCAGCTTCTGACTGAGCTGATTCTGACTTCTTTTCTACTAACTGAGCTTCCCATTATCAGAAAGGTAGATCCTAAATCTTTTATGTTGTTGTCCCCTTCTGCTCTTGAAATGCTTGTAGGGACTGTGACTCTCTCAGGGATAATAGCTGTTACTAATGGTTGATCTATTAGTAACATCCAGAAAGCCTGAAAGATAAAGCTTTTACCATTGTCATACTAATGCTGGTCAGCATTTTTTAATAGTAATGATTACTAATAATTTAAAAAGAATGAAGTCAAAAATATTTTAAATTCAAACTCAGTGTTCTGAAATGTTTATGTGGATTGATTTTTTATACACGAATTACAATACATTTTGTTATGGGAAAGACATATCTGTTCTAGAATATGGAGATAATACAATAGTCTGTCTCCTCCTGTTAGACAACTTGTCCACCTTCCTACTAGATAATGGCAACCACAGCAGACTACTGAAAATACAGTCTATAGAATGTACACAAATCAATCAAGCTTCACATTTTCTGTGATATGGTCACATATCTGTATGTGAAACTGCACACAAAAAAAGCTGTATCTAACTTCACACCTAGTGAAATTGCGTTTAATAATTAAAACGTGTCATCTCGCTTCAAGTGGTTCTGCGTGCTAGTGCTTTTGGCTTGCATGAGAAGTGAATCATAAGAATGACAGCTTGTCTATTTGATTATGGTTCTTCTGTTTAAAAGCTCTCATTTCAACAGAAATCTCATCATCCTTTTTTTTTTTTTTTTTTTCCCCATTTGCTGACTAAAGTTTATGGCTGACTTTGATACTTCATGTAGTTAAGCATTGGCTGGCTGATCACATTGTAGGTCAAGGATAATTACTGATGGCTTCTCTTGCATTTGGTCTTTAATCAGTTTTCCAAGACCAATTACTAGAGGTAATTATTAGTTCATTTATCAAAAAAGCAAGCAACAAAAAAGAAAAAACTTCAGACCTCTGCAGAGAAAAAATATCCTTGTACATACAAGACCAACAGGGATGTAGATCAGGAACTCTAAATCAGTTACTGCTCTGCAAGAGTCTTGTGCTAATGTGAAGTAGCTAACAAAGTACTTTCTGTATTAGTGCAGTATGTGATCTTTCTGGAAAGAATGATTGATCTGTAATAATAAACTCTTTTGCTCCTGACTGTAGATGGGCTGGGATATGCTTCATCCTTAAAGCACACAGCTGTATGGCATAAGTTTTTGCTCCTCACCCTACAAATCTGATCTCAAACTCTTTATGACTCTTACATGTTTTATAAAGAGCAGTTAAATTAGTTCAAGCATTTGCCTACTCACCTGTGGTCTGTGTGGCTTCTAAGAAGTCTTAATAGATCCGTTTGCGGAAGATCTGGCCCAGTATGAAGCCTGCTTTGGCCATAGACATTATTAGGAAAAGTGTTCAACATCAACTGTAATTAAGCAACGAAGTTGTTGCTTCAAGTTGCCCCTGTACTATAAAATCATGTAAAATCATGTTCACATAAGTATACTTTGAAGTTTCAATGTTTTATACAATTTATAGTAATCATGAGCCTCTTAGATGAACAAAATCTAATCGTGATTTTAAATATCAGAAGGTCCTTCCCATGAAGAGTTTAATTTTCAGAGGCCAGAAGGCTAGAATTGTATCACTTCTGGTGCCATAATCAAAACTTTTAATCACTCCTAGAAATTTTGGCTATAGGTGGTAAGACAAAATAAGAACCTAAATAACTCTTTATCCCATGAACTCTTCTCCCATCAATATATCAGCAAGGACAATGTTGTAGTATTTAAACAAGCATGTTCTATTTTTCTGTTTGTTTTTTGCTTGTTTGTTTTTTAAGGTGACATTTGTATAATTCATTTCCTAAAGTGAAATTCAACTCTTGTTTTGCTATTTTATGCATATGTTGGTGTATATTTTTATGTGTATACATTAATTAAAAATTAGAAGTTTGGCTTTGTTTTCAGGGAGTACAGTACATTGACTGTACAGTACATTGACTTGTTTACTGTTTACACAGTAAATCATCTAAACAAGTCAATGAATATACTGGAAAAATAGTCTGTTTTAATTAGTTTTGTCAGTCACTCTACTCCTTTGCTTTTTCCCAGTTTTAGTGCTTTTTAGGTGTTCTATACTCTAGGAAAAAAAAAAAAAGTCCTGTTTGTGCCCCACAGTTCTTCTGAAGGAAGGAATCAACAGACATAAGGAACACTCAGACATTTCTCTTTTACTATCAAGGTTGATCTATTTACTATTTTTAGCTTACATATTTAAAGAACTTTTTCGATCTTTTATCACAGCACATCTCAATTCAGAATAAAGGCAGATTGAGTTCTTGGCCCAAATTGCAGAGTATGTGGTAAGAAAAAAAGAATTTGTTTGAAAGTTTTTTTGAAGCTGCTGCCTTCCTGAAAGTGTTAAAGCATGGAAATAATGGAATGTAACACCTGACACTAGAACAGATGCAGTACATGAAATATTGCAGTATTCAAACAAGTACTAAGTAGCTGTAATCAGGTAATGTTACCACTACATAGACAGTGAGGAACTTGAGAGGCTTGCAAAAGAAAACAAATGCCTTGTTGAAAGTAGGGTTGAGAAAAAATTCATACAAAAAGGCAAATCTCTTAGGATGACAATGATTATAAGAAAGAAAGAAAGAAAGAAAGAAAGAAAGAAAGAAAGAAAGAAAGAAAGAAAGAAAGAAAGAAAGAAAG
>JAVCKT010092576.1:0-14280 GCA_032273925.1 Rhynchotus rufescens
CAGAAAAATTGATCTGGAGGGCTGAACAATTAAATGCTAAACATAGGATGATGGATATTAAAGCCCACTTTTAACCAGAAGCATCACAAAAGGACATCCAGGAAGCCATGCAGGGAACAAGCATCTCAGAGGGCGTCCCTCAGCCTAAAGGGGCCAACAGCAGTCCCGGAAATCAGTCCAGGTGGTCACTCATGTCATCCATCTTGTACAACAACGAGGAATCAGAGTTGGAACTGTAAATGGGCCAAAAGAAAAGCCTGCTGCTCTGCAGTAACCTGCTCACACGCTCTGCTTCCCCTCCTGCAAGCAAAAGAGGTGGCTGTGCAGCACCTTCCAATTCACTGCCTGCCCAGTGTGAAAAATGAGAGTAGAGAGTCCAGTTTTAGCTGAGCTCCAGGACTTAGCAGAAGGGATAGCTAATCCTCAGGAGAATGGAAGATGATAGAAAACACATATAATCTCAGGGTGAGAGATAGGATGGGTCTTCAGGATAGTACCAAGCAGTGGTTTCTGATGTAAGGCCGATAGTCATACTTTACTCCATAGAGGTCAGGATCTTGGATCCTGGGCATACATATTCCAAGAAAGGATAGATCAGCGTTTTGTCACGGTTTAGAGGGAACCACAGTAGGTCAGGGCATCCCCATGCAAGCTGCTTTTTCCTCCCAGACAGCAGAAATGCAACCCTACACCTTTGTACTTCAGGGATGTTGAAGCAATTTTATAGGAACAGTGTGGATACTCTTGGTTGCTTGCATGTTTTCCAATTGCCAATCATTTTCAACTCATAGAGAAAACTAGATAAGTACGTGTTTCAAGACCTAGAAGATTTACTTGCTCTTAATACAAACCAAACCCATAACTCATGCATTTCAGTTGTCATTTAGAAGAGCTTTCCAGACACAGCAAACAATTGTCAAGAAAGAAAGGAGAGATCTGATCTTACATATTTTTTAATCAAGCACAGTCTAGTATTTCTGAAGTGTTTTAGCAGGGAAGTTTAGCTAGTTATGAGACAACATATATTGAGAATATGTAGCATCTCCAATGAAATGTATGAGATTCGTCTTATAATTAGATCTTATTCTTATGTGATAGAAAATACAAAATTCTGATCAGCAAACAAAAGCAAAACTGATGCTGCTAAATGCCAGTTGACACAAGAATATATTCTATTTTCCCTTCCTGTGAAGGTCCCCAAGTATACCAACAATTACTGCACTATTTTTCATTGAATAACTTCCTTCTCCCACTGAACTAATAAATAATTAATACATCTTAATAAAATAATTAATAATAAATAATAAAATTATCATCTGTACCTCCTTTACTTGAATTAGTTAACAATTGCTGCCAGAATGATAAGGCTGAAGAAATAAATCAAGTGACTGTTCTTCCTAATTTAGTAAATATTGAAAGAATCAAAACTGCAGCTGCTCTGCAGTAACTGTTTACACAACACAGTGCAGATCCTGGCTGATCAGACAAAAACAAGTGCAAGATGCAAGGGTTTCCTCATTGCTAGTGTTAATAAATAAAATGTCTGAAAATATTTTGGAGAGCTGTTCATGTTTCACCATTGAAACATGAAAATCAATTCTGTTTGCTACTGAGGCATTAAGCATTCAAGAAATGTGAAGTGCCAGGAAATGAATCCAGAGTTTGTTTTAATAGATTCATTGTTACCTACAGACAAAGGCTAAGCAAATATTTCCTTCAGCAATAAAGTCAATAGCCTTTGCAGATGCTCTCATGACTGCCTTTTTGACATCTCAGTTGATAATTCTCTATTCCATACTAGTTTGCTACTGACACCCACACAACAGAGAAAAGCGAGACGTTATTAATTTTCATCTCCACGCTCTTACAGATTGGCAGTTTCCTCACATATTCTGTGGTATAACTAAGAGATCATATAAAACAAAAAATGATTATGAGACGGAGCTGAATTACCCAGCTCTTCAGAGATCCATACGGCAGAAGCTGGTAATGGTCAGAGGCTCTCTCCTGTTTATGTGTACAGCTTCCTACAACAGCCCATAAATCTTCCTGAAAAAGGAGCACATCATAGAATCTGTATGAGAGTTTTGAGAATTTTGCTACATGATAGGAGCTTACTTACAAGAAGTGAGCCATGACAGCATTGAAGATATTTAGAGGGGAGTTGAATAATTTTGAGAAGGAAGGGGGAGGAAGGTTTTTCACAGAAATCATCTTCCTGCCTCTTGTTTTGGGAGGTATTTGTTTCACAGTAATCTTCACTCTGATACTGCTTTCCCACATTGTTAGCATTGACATTTACACAAGGAATTCAAGAGCATGAAAAGACTTGTTATAGAAAATGGTATTGCTAGCATAAAGACCTTTCAAATTCTCTATTCTAATTTTTGCTTCCCATAGTGAGCTGGGGAGGGAGCATGTTTCCTATTCTCTTCTAGATCTTGATACACGGAAAAAGCTGACTACCGAGGGCTTCACCCCAAATGCAGGGATTCTCCTGTCCATTTGCATTCAACTACTTTTCTCATGAGGGAATCATTTTTTTTCTGTGCTTCACTCCACTTCCCATTCTCCCTGCACAAGTTTTACACAGATGTACACAGAAGTACATGCTTGCTCGCATGCATATGTAAACACATGCTCACATACAAAGCACATGTTATTTCTATAGCACTAGAATGAATAGTATAAACTACATACCAGAAGGCACAGGAACTAGAAAGCAATTGTGGATCTAAAGCTAAATGAATAACTTGCTGTACTGGTGTGTCTAATTAAGAAGAGTTAATGGATACCACAAAGTACATATACTCTGAAGAACCACGGAAACAAAAGACTTGTTTGGCAGAACACTACTGGTGTTACTGGTGTAAACGAAGTTAAAGAAAAAAAAAACTTACTTCCTTGAAATAGGAACTAGAATTCAAGATCTTCAGCTGTCTGGAGTTCTTGTAGTTACAACAGTGCTTGCAAATTTCAACAACATGTAGATATATACACATACACCCAGCTTCAACCAGTTTCCACAACAACAGTAGGACTCACTAGATGTTACCAAAAGAATCATGAAAGATATTCCCAAAATCACCCTAAGTCCTCTTGTTTTACCTTGCACTTAATATAAACTTTCTTCAAGTTTCTTGAACTTGAATGACAACAACTCAAGGAGAGGTCTAAGCTACATTTCTTTTCTTATTACTTGAAGATTCAACAACACCAAGTTTCTTATCAAAGCATTTTTTTAGTCATTGCATGTACAAAGGAACTAGAGATATTCCTCACTTCTAAATTTAGCACTTTAGGAGTAATTCAGTAACCAAACCACACATATCCAGTATTTTTTGGGTACTCTGGCATAGCCCACCCTGCCTGTCACTGTGGGCTGGCTGTCATAGAGACCCCACCAATCCCAGGCCATCTCCACCAGCCCCATGCAGTTCTCCAGCCTCCTCCCAAGCACCAGAGCTGGCCCAAGGCCTTATATTTAAACTACAGAAATCCATCCTGATGTTCAGATTACACTTTCCATCTAGGCTGCATCTGTAAGCAATGAAGAGAACAAGCTGTCTTCAGCAGGTGATCCGTCTAACTTATTGCATGCAGCTATTGTGTAATAGGTAAATTTTTCTTTGGGAGCTTAGACTCTTAGCTAGCCCAGACAAGACATATTTTAGGGGAGATCTGCCAATACTTGCTAAGGCTATGAGGGTAAGTAAATTTCACATTTATCTTCCTTGAAGAGAGTAGCAAGAAATTAAAATGAAATAGGTAAACAAAGACCAGTCCCTCGAGAAATAGGCATATTTCTTGGGTAATCCTCTTTTTATAGTCATTACATTCCTCTTTCTAGCAAAATATTTAAGTCATGATAGACTGTCATAGATATCTGATACACAAAATGGATTCTATGCTGTTTTCTCTCCTCCTCAATATAAGTTAAGCAATGTGACAAATGTAGATTTTGTTTGTTTTCTTCTTTACTTTAATAGCATGAGCACAACTTATTGCCTGCATGAAGGGTGTTCCATTGGCCTTAAAAAAACAGGTGGCAAATTGACAGTGGCCTGAAGAAAAGGCAGGAACCAATTACTCTGCTACCAAGTGTCAAATTATATTTTTGTTATCATACACCTCTGGGTGAATCTGCCTCACATTTTGTGGAGGTTTGCAGAGAAAGAGAAGTAAAATATTATCCCTGCTGCCTCCAGAATCTGTCAGTGAGAGAAGGTTTGCCACAAACACAGAAAGTATGACACAGCCAGGGAGCATTTTAGTCAACTGTATGGGCTTATTGACTTATTGACTGCAATGCCTGGGCTGGCCATCACTTTTAAGAGTGGCTTTACTAGCAGCTTCAGGGCCAAAATCTCCAAGCTATTCCCTTGGGTGGAGCTCAGACAAAAACTTATATCTGGAATATTTTCTAGAAATGGTAGTTTCTCAACAACATCTTAAGTAGTGTTAAGCCTTTTAATAGGTCTTTCTATAGATGCTTTATTTTAGCATTAATATTTCCTCACATGTTTAACCCTTGTTGTACATGAGTACCGGTAATCAAAACCTCCAAAGAATATTCATATGTGCACTCCATACTGACTCATCTTTTTCTCATTGACACTGAGCTAAATGTTGTCTAACATTTAGTAAGCATTAGTTCAGATTATGTTTTATTTAAATAAAAGATGGTTGAGAAATAACCAATTCTTTTGCAACTGTTCATCCCAGAATCATATAAAACTTTTCTTTACCTCTGAAACAGGAAACTATTCCACAATCTCCTATAAAGAAGCCTGTTTCTGCTTTAGAGATAAAATGTTATTCAGAAAAGAGGCCCATATATTTATTTGTATAGGAAGAATAAAAAAGTCAAGGTTCATTATAATAGCTTTTGGTTCCTTGGACTGCTATCTAAAACAAGCATATGGTATAAGGAAAGAAAAGTGCCTATATTTAGGTACAACTTCAGGGAAGACAGAAAGACTGTAGGTTCATTTCTAACAGTATTCCCTCTTTACATGTGCTTTTGAAATTTTAGTAAAGATACCCTACACCATTTCTCTCTCTCTCTCTCTCTCTCTCTCTGAATGGAAGGAATGAGAGATTTTTGAAATCATGGAGCAATTTGAGACTTAGGGGGACATTTAGAATGATACTGCTCTTCAGGTTCCGAATGATTTGTTTATCACATACTGTAATCTTTTATGCATAACAAAATTAAAAGTTGAAATTAAATCATTTTGCATAAAGTATTATGGATAGAAATGGACACTTTGATCACTAGCTGACAAAATCCCTGAGAATAATTTGGGTATTAGACTTATGTGTACTTGCCTGCCATCAAGCTTATAATAAGCTAAGACATTTAATATGATTAACTTCTGAAACAGAATTTACTGAATAAGAAAAGATGGGATAAAATGAGGAAATAAAGTTTTCGTTACTGCTGACTGCTCCAAATACTGTGTGTCATTTCAAGTATGGGAATCTGAGATTTGTTTTGTTTTAAATCATTGCAGAGAATAGAAGTCACACAAAACCTTTCTTTTTCTCATATGACACTTTAAATGATAGGGTATAAGAAGATCAAATTTAGATTTAGTTTATGAGAAAATAGTTCATACTGTATGTCAGCTCTGGCAGAAGTATTGTTCAGAGACTAAAGACTACAAGAAGAAAGATTGTCAATGACATTCACATCCTCTGGATACACAAAGATAAATCCAAACTAGATTTTTGTCTCCGGTCTGGCACAAGCTAGACTCTTGTTGTCTGCCTTTCTGTAAATAGATCAAGAACCATAGCTGTCCCTGTTTCACTCAAGAGGCAAACTTCTCTTCATGAAACATCTGACAAGTTATCATATAAATATCATATCATTGTTTAGCTTGATGTAAATACATACAGCCAAGACATGACATTTGAATAAATTAAAAAAAGAAAAGAAGACTTTCTGATTATCTGATTTGATAATCAGAAGAAAACAACAGGGACATTAACAAGAGTCACCTCCAACTGCAATAGGATGCAAGGTTATTGTAATAGCATATTAAATATGTTGCCAAACCAAGAATTTTTTATTACTCAAATCACAAATAGTAGCTTCAAAGTAAGCAATGTTCAGCTGAGTTTTTAACGGTTCAACTTTTATTCAGTATATAGCATGGATATAGAATAATACAATAAACATAATTCATGAAATGATGTAAAGATTCACAAAACTTCTCAGTTTAAAAGGGAGCTAGAAAAAAAAAGCACAGCCAGTGGCCAATACGGAGTAAGCATCTATCTGAAAATACTAGATCACATTGATAAAGATGCTGAGGATCTAGAAGAGAAGAAATAACTGGTTTCATCAACACTGATGGTAAAAGTTGTGTTGATGGGCAGACATATAGTGGAAAGGCATTTAGAGCTGTGCTTGCTTGTGCAGTTCAGAATTTGGTTCCTAAGGTTAGGAATAAGGGAGGAAAAGGAAAGGAAAGGAAAAAGAGAAAAACAAAGAAAATACTTCTGGGAAAGGCCACAAAGCCAATCATAATGCAGATTCTCAGAGAAAGTAGTTGCATGTAAATGTAAATTGTATTTTACTTAGAATTAAACTTTTAGAGCTATTCTTCCCAAATTAAGTGAAGAAACAGAATCAATTAAAAGGAATAGGGTATAAAAGAGAATATTCCTGCCACACAGTTTCCTTTATGGACAACTTGCAGCAGTAGCATTTCAAGTAGTTGCAAACTTTTAAAAATTTTATTTATTCATTCTTTTAGTATAAATTATTTTCAGCTGAAGGCAAACAGAAGGTCAAGTATGTATGGAAATAATAATCAAAACCTTTTCTGAAAATTCTGAGATTATTCCTTCTTTTGGAAAGAGCAGACTAGTAACCCTTTATTTTTACCAAGACAGAAATAATTATTTTACTTCTGTTTGTACAGTTTTATCAGAGACTCTTTGAAAATGAAGGCAGAATAGAGTAAAAAGATCCCTCACTTATCATCGCACAAAAGAAATACATACACTATTGAAGAGAAGTCTGCAGGTTGGCTTCCCACTGCTTTCAGCCTAATTTGGTTGGAAAGAATTAGAAAAATAGTGTCCCTTGAAAACTCAACATTTGTACCGCGAAAATCTGATCCAGTGTTAACATAAACTGTCAGTTGTCATTGCCCATAGTCAGGTATTTCAGAAGTTTCAATTTTCTTGTGTTGATAAAATGTTATGAAAACATCTGCCCAGTGAATGTTTAGTGAAAAATTTTTCAAGTTAAGTACCTTATCTCATCTGCTTAAGAATATTTTTATTTCAAAGAAAGCATATGACATTAGACCGCTGTTAGTGTAACTGCCTGACAGTTCCCCTTTGTCTCTTTAATATTTAATTAGGAGTCCAAAGAAAGACATAAAGGTAGGAAACTCTCATGTCAAAAGCAATGCTTTCTGAAAGCCATTTTCTTGACATGGAGAACAATGAAGTCAGAGTTTTTTTGGCAGAGCTGAACTATGAAAATATTCTCACACAAATATTTACTTGGCTTCATTTCTGATTTTGTTTCCTTCCACAATTTCAAATTTCTTATGGCCATCATTTATTTTGGATATGAGATCCTAGGAGCTAGGCTGACCATATAGCCAAGTGGCCCACGTGGCACGGCTGCAGCTATAGTAGCTCTCAACAGCATTACCTCACTTTGATCTCTCCTCACCACAAAAATTAATTCCTGGGGACATCTCATGCTAGTTACCACTTTGGCCAGGCCCTTGATCCATTGCAGTGTGCAGTCACTGTGCTGACCTAGCAGATCTGCAGATGCTCAGGATGTCCTATCTGGTTCACTGCAAGGGCCATTGATTGGAAATGTATTACTAGCATCTATCAGAGCTCTCATATTCTTCCCATTTCTGCTCTCTGGACCTTCAAGCAATAAATTCCTGCAGGAACGTTGAGCCAGAATCTAGCAAGTTTTTTGCCCCTCTTCACTCCTGTTTCCTCGGACTCTTTGAGCAATTTAGTCTGATACGGTTATTTAGCAAACCATTTTATAGTGCTAATACACAGGTCAATCCATATTCACTAAGGTGTATGTCCCACAAGACATATCTTCATTATTAAGCTCCCTGACATCTTTTATGCAGAATACTTTGGTTCTGAAGGAAAATAGGGAAAATTATCACAATGACTCTGAAGTACAGGAAAGAAGAAACTAATTGACACCATAGGATTTTTAAGGTCAAATAAAAGAAAAATATCTGTGGTTACTCTTCAAGTAGTTCTCCCAAAAGACCTACTAAGCTGCACAATCTTCTGTTAAAACGTCTATATTTGTCCTCCTTATATGAAACCTGAAGAGTAATTTATGCCTGGAGTAGCTGAAATATTAAGTCCCTAGTGTTTCCACTCCAGTGCTTAGGCTGAACATACTGCAAATGCATGGATGGAACGACACCTGGAGGAGGCATGTGCTGGTACTGGTCTCAGATGAAGGAGGAGACAGATCGCCCTCACAGGGACCTACCTGGCCAAGGGCAATGGGTTTCCTTAGGCTGGGAATTCAAGTGATTTTTTCACCGAGGAAGTATTTGTTATTTCCTCAGTGCTGAATCTCCAAGTCCTTCATTTTATTCTCCACACAGGCAGCCTGTGCAAGCTCTGTTGGATCCACCTGCAGAGCCCTAACCTTCTAGCACTCCTCTACTGGAGAAAAGGCCTTTTTTGTGTGTGTGTGTCTCCTAGGGAGAATGCCTGGAGGAGGATATTATGGGAGCTTGTAGAGTGTGGATGAGTTTTCACTGGGGACCACAGTTTTTCTTGCAAAGCCTCTACCATCCATAACCCTAGAGTGGGAAATTCACAAGAAATGTCAAAAGCATTTTTTTTAATCTGAGAATCATTCTGCCTTTACCTGTACCCACAGACTGATTTCTACAGAGCACTAGCCACTGCTGTGCCAAAAGGCACAGGTCCTTTCTACTTTGCAAAGACCTCTGCCTGGTCTTTTCTTTTATGTATACACACACATTCATACCTCTACATTCCTTTTTGTCTTGTTGCTACAGATAATGTCTGTGACATAACTGGCATTCTCCTAAAAGCTTTTGGCTAGCAGACGGGGACACAAAACTACGTCAAGCTATTCAGGTTCTTTCAAGGCTTTGCCAGAATCGTTTGTGAATCATATGTAGATATTAAGGGGTCCTATTTTATAGCATTGCTGCTGCATTACAGAGAAAAGCCATCCCCACCTCAGGGATAGGGAACTACAACACAGCAAAGATTAAATGCTGAAAATCACATCTGCAGCAGAGTTGTGAGCTAAACCAAAGTGCATCCTAAGTGAGTGTCTTATTCATTCGACTATGCTATTAACAGTTATATATCTGGAAAGGAAAATGAAGGTGAAATAATGAGGGAAGGAGACATTAATAGAAAGAAAGGAACTACAGGGAAGAAAGATATATCACTTACGTTATATGGAACTGATTTTATTGAGTAATCTCCATTTTGACTGCCTGAAACTGTCCACTGTTGCATAACTAAAATGGTGTTTTGAGCAACTTTTTATATTTCAATTAATGCCTCTATAAGCGTGGGATTCACTGGAATGATAAGGGACAACAGATGAGGCAGCAATATCTGTATTGGCCCAGGACCTAGGGGAAACCAGAAAACAGAAAAGCAGGACAGTGAGTAGAAAATCTGTGGTTAATATTATTAGAACATATTGTGTAAATAGGCTAAATAGTGATCATATCATTTACCGGTTATTTCTAAACATTGCAAGCTATGCAGCTCTACATTCTGGTTGCTCAAATTGAGGCATTTGAAGTCCTACTTTTTTTCAGAGGACCTGGATCTTAGCTTCAGGCACTTGAGGCTCAGAAACATAAGCCATACTCATCTAATTTTTAACAGAAAAAAAAAAAAAGGAAAAGGAAGAAAGGAAGGAAGAAAGGAAGAAAGGAAGGAAGGAAGAAAGAGCAGCCATTCTGCAAATGAACTGGAGCTATTGTCCATCAGATGTCCCATAAACAGGATCATCAACAGATAGTCATGTTTGGAAAGCTGTTTGACACTCAAAAAAAGGCTGCATTTAAATAATGGTATACATGATAATTTTATAGATTACTCCTGTTCCCACTTTGATCAAGTTTTCTTCTGCAATAAAAGCAAAAATACGGACATTTTACAAAGTCTCTCAAGACAACACTATTATTATAAAAGAAGAGCAGCAGACTTAGAAGGTTAATAACAAAGTATAAATTACACTTTCTTGGGTTAAAAAACCCATTTCATAATGTATTTCTTGCAGTAAAGTCAGATGCAGATTTGGTGCTACAATATTAATTATCAAGGAGAGAGAATAAAAGAAATCATATCAGATTAAGATTCTTCTGAATTATAGCGCAGAAGATGGAATGCATTATGTTACAGAGAGTAAAATTAGCAGACAACCTTTATCTGTGCTTGCCTCTGATAGTTCTGTATATGATTTCTTGTGGGCAGGCCCAGGGGAGAACAACTGATGGCAGAATGATTATTTCAGCTTCCTCTGTTATTATTCTGCAGCCTTTCTCAGGACTAGGAGTTATTAACTATTCCATCTCTTCTCCACTCTGCAGAAAAATTAGACTTCACATAGGAATGGAATAAGCTTGTAACAAATAATTGCTTATTACAAGAGCTTTTCGATCTGAAAGTACGAGAAATTGCAGGCAGAAGAGAAAGTGTTTCATGTATTACTGCTGGAGGAATGCTATATTTCAAATAAATGATGCAAAATAAAGTCTCCATCTGGGGAGCTATGCAACAGGCGTGGATTCCCATACCTACAGGCCTGTGATACGTGCCTACTGCTGCTGTGGGACTTGTTCCAGTGACTCTGGTGGCACTGGCTATTGCATGGACTGTCACTCTGACCTTGGCAGCACAGCCTTCCCAGAGCAGCCCAGGCCTGAGCTACCAGGTCCCATTGTCCTCCCTGTCTTCCATTAAAATGTCCTTAGGAGCTGTTTCTTTAACTAATATACACTTTGTTCCTAATGAAAATAAAGTTTGTGAGGACCCTGGATAATTTGTCACAGACTAGCTCTGAAGAAAGCCCTCAGAGTTGCTGAGAAGTGGTGTCCATCGTGCTGGATCCCACACACATCTCCCTGCAGCCTTCTGCAAGGTGGGAGCAATCCGGGAGCTACTTGGACTAAAGCCTTCAAATGCCTCCACCTTGAGGGATGCTATAAACCCTGTGGGGATTCCAAATTAAAAGAGAAAAAAAGGAGAATCTTCTGAAATACTGGATATAAAATCTCCTTAAAATGGAGTGAGGCTTACTTCACCTTGTGCTTATGCGGTGTTCAGGCACTTGCAGCAATAAAAGCGATAAGCATGACAATAAATCAGGAAAATGCATTGGCATGACAGTTTTTCCATCTTTTCCTCAGTTGCAAAACTGTTTGCCTTGCAGAGCTCTTCAGAGATCCTGTACTACACTCTTTTTATTTGGTGACAAGAACATAGTCAAGTGTGAGAGAGGCTCTTTGTCCTTTAAACTTCAGAGATGTTTTATTTTAAAGGTATGGTGTTAACTGTCCCTCCTAGAAAGAAATGAATAAAATAAACATGCTATATTTTTATTCAGAAATGATTGGTGGATTCTACTGTACACTCTGCTGCTGTTTGTCTTGTAAAAGATGCTCCTTCCGAATGGCTTATATATGCCCATTTATGATACAGTTTTTCTGTTAAGAACTATTATTTAACCTATCTTTTTCTCCACATTTTTCTACAACAGAGAAACAACTACTGCCTAGAGACATAGACATAAAATTTTGCCTTTTGGGAAATAACATTTAATAAGTTTGCTCACTTTCGGAAATATGTAGAAGAACATTTTTTCTTCATTTTTTTTAAAGCATTTCTGTTTAAATCCTTACTGTGGAAGAGATTGGCCTGTATTTTCCTTGTGGGGTGCCCGAAAATGTATCTGGGGACAAAGTATTAGGTGGTGTATATCGGTCCAAGTTTGCTGGAGGCTTAGCTGGCTCAAGAAGAAGAGATTACTGAGACTGAAAATACAAGCACATATCTGGAGAAATACAACAAAACATCTTTCTATTAATAATAGCAAATATGGTGCCTTATTTCTAAAGCTCCATGATAGTTCCTAGTTATTTCTTCACTATTTTAACAAGAAGAGTCAAATAACCTTCAAGATAAAGAGATGATTATTTTGCTAGGTTGGAGTTTCTAGGATTGTGTTTGAAAGACCCCAAAAGGGTAAAAGGCTCTGCCTTGAAATGTAACTAACTTAAGAGGCATATACCGTCTTCTTGCCTTCCTGAGAAGTATTCATAACTAAATAGCAAACAGTACATTTACAGCACTACAATTCCGTGTTGGTAAAACTACAGTCTGAGGTACTTCATTACAGTATAGTTATTCCCAGCCAGCAAGAACAACCTGGTGTAGCCAAATGAGGGATCTTTGTGCCAATATAACTGTAACCTCTAAAACCCTAATTATATCATATGGACTGAAGAGGAGGGGACAAAAGGGAAATCTCATTTACTATATCAGATACTAAAATAAAATTGGAATATTTCAACTCAAGAAGAAAGGAAAGGAAATATTAATGACAGAGAGAACTGAACTGATTCTAGGTATCTAGGTAACTTCTGAATCGTGGATCAGAGTCCTCTGCTACAGCAGGAGAGGTACCGCAAATGCATATGGGCTGTCATTTCTTCTGGGTTCTGTCACAGTCTGGGTTTGACCACTCATGAGCTGACTGCTTGGTGACCATGAATAAGCATATGTCTTACTGAATAATATTTCATCTACAAATTGGGGTTTTTTTTGACATGTTCTTCCTCTTTGCTTTGATGACATTCAGTGAAGAACAGCCATATCTATTGCTGATCCACACGTCTTACGCTGAGATTTTGCCTGTCAGTGTATTCAGCATCCCCTCTCAAAAAAAAAGAGAAACAAAGGGCTCAATACTGTCCATCCTAATGAAAGGCGGAATTAAACTGAAATCACAAGAGTTTAGGCCAAAAGATCTTAGTCACAGACAGAGGCAGCTTTCATTTTCAAACTTCAAACTTACAGCTTCAGTTCAGATTCAAGTGGGCAAGGAACTCTTCCTTACTCTAGCTCAGACATATATTTTTAAAGACTGTAATTTCCTTATGCAATAGATGGGTATTTGTCTATTATTTTAAAGCTGTGAGATAGCTAAAACATGCCAATTATCTCACCAAAAAATCTGGGAGAGAAAAGTTTCCTGTTGTTTCCACTGTGGTGCTGATGAATATAAAGTTGCTGTCAATATTAAAAAACAAAACTTGCTTCTATTTCCACATGAATTTACAGTGAGATAACTAGTTATTAGCTTAGCCTCTGGTAAAACATCTTTTTTCTTCCCATTTTTTAGCAACTTTTATTTAAGTCTGGAGAATTCCTAGACAGAAATATGCATGCAGAATAAACCTGAATTTTCTAGAATGCTCTGTGAAGATCCTATAAATCTATCATTTCAAATATAAACATAATTTGCCGAAAGAAATAGGTAAATTGCAGTATCTGAGCTGAAAACCTATCAGCTCATCCCCAGAAGTGTCAGTCCTGCTGTAGGATGCAAGCTACCATGTAGAAGGTGGCAGTGTTTCTTTACAACAGTGGCAGCCATTCTGCCTGTGACTAACCAGCTCTCGTATAGTGCCACTACTGGGTCTACTGCATCTTCTCAGCAAAATCTGGAAAGTTCCTAAAATCTGACAAGAAAAACCTTCTGGGAGGTCATTTTAAACAACAACAACAACAACAACAAATGGAAACCTAGAGGCATGGCAATTTTTAGCTTGTATGGGCTACAAAACCCCAAATAGCCTTGAAGTCCTTTCCTGTATTACAGTACCTTATTTCATTACTTTAGCTCCCAGGCCATAAAAATTTTTTCAGAGCTCAACAATAGTGGAAAACAAGTGGAACAAATTCATCCTTAGGAGATGAGAGAGGAGAGCTTTAAACTAAGCAAGAAGGGGGAGGGGGAATGGCACACAGACAGAGCAATGAATCCCACACAACCAAAGTCAAGGGGTGCCCAACAGGCATATGGTCGTGGGCAAGTACAGCTAGGACATGATAATAGGACATGATTCCTTTAGGATGGACAGGCTGGGAAGGTGAGGTGGTGGATTGCTCTGTGTGTGAGAGAGCAACTGGAATGCATGGAGCTCAGCCTGGGAGCGGATGACGAGCAGGTGGAGAGCCTGTGGGTAAGGG
>JAVCKT010092636.1:0-14276 GCA_032273925.1 Rhynchotus rufescens
CAAAATGCTCTTTTATCCTCCCAGCACCAGGGAGAGTTGAGCTCTGCTTCTCCCTGGCCAGCAGAGCCCAGCCCAGTCGCAAACAGGGGCTTCTCCTGCAGTTGCTGGACATAAGAAGTGGGTGGACTCCAATAGATGTAAGTCGTGAAGTCTGTGTCTGCAGGAAGGAGAGAATCACTCCAAGCCCTGCAATCGCTGCTTTCCCTGAGAGCTGACTTTAATTAAACAACGCAATTTTTAGCCTGTTTTCTCCTACATGAATAAAGTTTTAATCCTTTGTTCAGGACAATTAGATGACTCCATAACGTGATATGTGCTGCATACCAAAAGGAGACATATAGTTTAATCCACATTGACTGCTTGCCTTTCTAGAGCAGGTTGGAGGCTACCAATGGAGGCTGGTTCCTGTTCCTGCCTCAGCAAAAGCAGCCTTTTCAGAGGCTGAATTTCCCCCTCCCTTTGCAGTCTGGCTGCCTACTGAGTAGGATAATTCAATTAATTGTTCCTTATGGGAAAAACTGAAGAGTAAGAGGCAGCAGATGGAAACAAATTAAGATGAGGAAATAGAGTGGCCAAATGTTGAAATTTGTGACCTCTTAATAAAACACACAGTGAAGAAACCACACAAAGCCCAGGACATCCATAGTCCATACACCAAGAGACATTTCATCTCATTCAGTGCTGTGGATTCAGCCTCCAAATAGTCTGCTTATTGATTCACTTTTCAAATTTATTTCAGTCTTTCAACATGTAGCAATCTTAGGATATTATATCACCCATTATTAACTTGCTTTAGGGCATTGTCCACCTAAAATGTGCCCTTATGTTTATTTAAGAAAACATGGCAATTTCACATGTGCAATGTTCTTTATTCAGGTTACAGACAACTAAAAGTCAGTAACCTCCAGGACTGTTGACATTTTTATGAGATATTATCAGACCTTTATCTCTGATTATAGATTATGCACCAGGAATGCAAGAACTGGGCAGTGACATTCAAAGTCGGATGGATAAGGAGTAAGATATACTGGCTTATTAATATATACTTTGGCTAAGCATTTGTTTACATTTCAGTTACCCTTTTCTCACTCTAATCCTGGCCAAACCAAATGTTTTATGAAACAGGCCTTAAAAATCTCAAGATGAGATTCAAAAGAAAAGGTTTTATATAGTCAGTTATTTTAGACTCTGTTTAGCTCCTGATTTCAACACCTGCTGGCTGTACTCACTCCAAAGTTGATGTTTTTTCTGCATCTCTGAGATTACATGATAATGAGAACTGTAATTCACATATAATTTATAGATTTCAAAGGCAGAGTTTAAGGATCTGTCTCCACATATAATCATAAATGCAATAAAATTACAAGAGTTGCCAACACTTTCCTCATATTACTCTATTACAATTTACGAGTACAATTTTCAAGTTTACATTTTAAGAAAAGCTTAACAACACACTCCTCTAAAAATCAAATCCCTTGGAACTTCCTTTGACCCCACTCTTAACATCAAATGTCTTCCTCCAATCTCTCAGGTCCCTTAGCAAACAGATCAGTCTTGCAGGAAACATATCCTTAAGGACATCAACTTGAAATTATGGTGGCTTGTTCCAGGAATTGCCAAGACAAGGATCCTGCAGACCAGAAAAGGAATGCTGAAACCCTTTTAATTCCCTGCATTATCTCTGGGAGACATTTCTAAGGAAGTGGAGTTTTGTAACTACATTTTCACACTGCTCACCTGTCAGGTGGCCTCTTCCAAACAGCTTCTCAACTTTAGCTCTGTTTGAATAAAACTTGAGAGATGAGATCTTAAGGTTATGAAGCTCCTAAGAGTTTCACAAAAACTGGTGACTGGTAAAGAAGAAAAAGGCCAAAATAGTGTCCTTACAGAGGGGGAGGCTATAAAACAATTCCTTATCCACCCTGAGCTGCAGCAGCCACCCAGGCAAGGCACAGGCCAGACAAGCAGAATGGCTCCAAGCCAGACACGGATTGTGTTGCAAATTTACTAGTCAAAAAAGGAGGAGATATAGGAGAGAGATTTAGGCAGGAATGAGAGAAAGAGCCTTGAGGATGCAGAATGCTAGGAATAACAAGTAGAGGAGGTGCATTGCAGATATGTGTATCGTATCTATAGAAAGAAGGTCTCATTAATACTGGTGCTCGTAAGACAAACTCAATTTGTGAAAGAAGGAGAAACTTTTTGACAGTTGCTCACCATGAACCTCTGCAGACCTTGCTCGGGGGTGTCGCAGGGAAATTCCACAACAGGCTGTGCCTGCGCCCTGCAGCAAGAGCCGCACTCCTCTAAGGAACTCACCGTTGCTCCGAGCCTCTGCAGCCAGGCCTGGTGACCTAGTTTTGTGGGACAGTTCTCTGGCATTAAGCAATACATTATACAATGCCATGATGCTGTTTGAAGAAAAAAGGTCCATCCTGTGGGGGAGCATCAAAGCATCAACCTCTTCCTTCTGGTGATTTCTATTCTCCTACTGAAGCTAAGGCAAAGAGAGGAATCCAGAGCTACTGCTGCTGCTTTGAAGATCGTAACCGAAGCAAATTTGTGCAACTGTGTCTGTCTCACAAGCACGAGGTGTCCCTGGCAATGTGCTGCATAGTTGGGTATCAGCTGCTGCATTTTCCTGTCTACCAACATCACACCATGGAATAATGTTGAGGACTTCCTCAACATCCAGAAGTGACACTGGTGATCCAAGCAGGGAAAAGTTACGGTGCGATGAAACACAAGAGGAATTCCAAAGTCCTAGATAACTCCTGCAAAATAACCCACCTTCAGGCACAATTCAAAGCATTGCAGAGGAGGATGGAAGAACAGACCAGAATGCTTTTTACATACTTGGAAGAGGTCCATCCTGTGGGGGAGCAATGCCTTGCAGTGAATTAAAAGCAAGCTGCTAGTAGTATAAAGTAACAACTTTATAACTTACAGGATTAAAACTATTGCCTGTGAACATTCAGCACAATGCTTTTATTTTCTGGGCCTGTATAAGGCCCAGATTCTGTTTACCCAACAATGTTTCTACTAAATATCAGATGATTTCTCACCTCTCTAGAATGATATAAGCCTAGTGGCCAATGGCTGAAAGAGGAACCCACAATCTCTAAAGGGAGGAGAGCCCAGAAAGAAAATATACCCTGTTTACACCTGGCAGATCAAACAGGGAGATGAACAAAGACACGGTGTGTTTACATACGCCGTCCCATCAGGCTTGGGCACATTTCTGATAAGAGCTAGCTAAAAAAGTTTTTGCAATAAAGTGCACAAGTCAGCCCTTCCTGGTCTGAAGCTGCGAGGCATCGCAGATCAAAGGAACGTAGAGAGACACGAGCAGAGGAGTCCCCCGCAGGAGAGAGGCCACGGAGTCTCTTACAGCGGCTCTGGCTAAGGGGCAGCAAGAGCAGCCGCTGCAGAGCTGCCCAGGCAGCAAAGGCCTGAGCTGCTGCTGTCCCCACGCCAAGAGCACGAGCTGTGGCACTGCGCAGAGCCAGGCGCTGAGCTAAGGGCTCCTGCGGGGAGCAGGGACCGGCAGCTCCCAGGAAAACACTGAGGGTGTCTGGGAAGAGCTGTGCTTATACCTTAGAGGCAAGCGGTTATTGCACGTCATCTTTGTCACTTGTCTTTTCCTTTTCCTCTTAGAATAAAATTCTGAATATAAAGCTTTTAATACATTGTGTTTTGAAGTAGAGAAGATCAATTCACTGAGTACCAGACCCCCAGGCTTTGGGAAGGGGATATGGGTTTGGGATATGGGTTATGGATATGGGTTATGGATATGAGTTTGGGGTTTTTTTTGTGCTCACTTAAAATTTGCAAGTGTCTCCACTCTCACTGCTGCAAGTCAAGTCTTGCTAAATGTCATAGAGGTGAATACTCCTTTGTAAAGCGCTGCAAGAGAAATGTCTTCTTCAAACACGTTCTCACTCTAGCCAGCAGTCCGCTTATCAAAATAGCTTAATTAAACAATACAGATTTTTTGCAAACAATAGATAGGAAAAGACAACAAATATGAAAAGATTAAGATATCAAACTGAATGAGAAATGAAAAAATACATTGTACTGCCTTGAGTACAACCTGCAATTAGTTAACTGCTCTGGCTCTGCCTTGAGTGCCCATACAGCACTTGAATAATGGATTCCAATCTTCTTTTTTTTTCCCAAAGAGATCAAGGAAAAATCTCTGCATCAGAAACAAAATCCTACTCTCACTTCTAACACTGTCAAGAAAATTATGTGTCATGATGAACAGCACAGAACAAGGGAAAAAGAAAAGAATAATCAGCAAGCTACAGAAAACTACAGGGATTATGTTATAAATTATATAACCTGATAATTCAGTGACTGCCCATTTGAAAATTAAACAGTATTCTGAGTAATGAATGCAGAGAAGGGTTGGATTTGGAACTCGGTAATGATGTGTATATTATTTTTTCTTGTAAGAAGTATTTCAAATGTCTTTGATTATTTATGCAGTGCTTCTTTCACCTCTTTTTTTTTCAATCTTCCAGAAGAAAGAGTTCTGAAATGCTACACTGCAATAACATACAAATGTACTGCCCTGCTGCATCTCACCAGCGGCGCTCCAGCCCAGCACAGCGTCCCTCCTCCCCGCGGCACAAGGAAGCTGTGGGCAGGAGCAGCCCGTGAGCCCTTTCCACAATCCCTTCACCCTTTATTTTTCCAGCACCCAAACCTAACGTACTAAGGGTGTTGGAGCACTGCTCTGCCTACTCTGGCAAATATTTACCTTAAAACCTGTTGTCCCCGAGTTTGTTCCTGCCCTGCCTGATGCCATCCGCCTCCACATCCTTCTGCAGCAACAAGTTCCAGAAGTTCGTTACTCATTGCACAGAAAAAAACAATAGTTTTTATCTGTTTTAAATTGACATGCTAGTTTTGAATGTCTCAAGGGATCATACTGTGAGATTCCTCCATGAGCTTATATATCAGCAGAGAACTGTCAAGTGTAAACTGAATTAACTATAAAAGAAAGCCACTGTTCTGGCTCTACTTGTGTTTGAATGTACTTGATTCCTTAGAAGACAAATATGCTAAAAGTCATTTTTTGTAATAAGGATTAATGTAGCAAGGTAGTTAGGAGTGATTTCCCACGACATTTCCCAACATTTCTCAAAAAAAGAAAGTCAACTCGAAAGGTCAGAGTCAAATGCCTAAACCCAAATCAGTTATATAACTAGTAGCTTTTCTATAAGCTGATCCAATCTCTCACACAACCAGGATGTGCAAAATTTCTTATCTGAATGTGGCCTTTTCATTTTAGGCTCAAGTTTATTTTTTTATTTTTCTTTTTCAGACAGGTTGAATTGGGTATTCAAACCCTGGCACATGATGACCACCCTTTAATGTTTTACACCAAGTTCCTCCTTTCTGCTTAAGAAAATATACTGACAAATCCCGTGAAAAGTACAAATTTTGGTATGTAGTGGATTATCTTAATACCGAAAAAAATATCAGAAATTCTAATGAACCCTTTGAAGACTTCTGCAACCAAAGATCACGTAGAACTGCTCCGGGGATGGCTGCAGAGGCAGCTTCATGCTGCTTTATGCCATGCTTACCCCTAGATCACCTGCCATCCTGAATCCTGAATCTCCTCAGAGCATCTGAGGCTGCTCTGCATTTCGTCCGTGCTCGGGAGCACCAGGTACCTGCACAGCAGCTACGGACCTGCAGCCTGCAAGGGCACCCTGAGCTACAGCCCCTCTCCAAGCCCGGGAGCTCCCCTTGCTTCCCCTTCTCTGGTTCCCTGCTGGTTAAGGAACTGGAAAGGCAGGGAAACGCACGTAGCCGCCATACGACCCCAGATATTTCAGCATGTTTAGAATTCAACTATTTTTACTGAAAACAGAAGCCGAGCTTGTGTAACACCTGCATACATAACCTGGACCTTCATAACGATATGCTCAGCTGCACATTGTTGGAAGCTAAATATTCTTCACAGTGCAAAACTGAATTACACAATCTCTGCTTTAAGAAGTGTAAAGTAGTTACTTTGATGCATGGTCCAGAGGGTACTGTAAGGTCTATTTTCCTCCAAATTTGCTCAATCGACATATAATCATTTACCTCTGTTTACAAACATTAATCCAGGGTCAAGGCAATAGCCTAGTGACACAGCACTGAAATTTATATAAAATGGTGCCCTTTTAGTGTCCATTTACATCATCCTTTGTGGGCCACTGATTTAAAAGCAGTCCAATGACTTTATCAGAGCACAGAGAGAAGTGACCTAACGCTGCAACCAAAATGAAGCTTTTAGCTCCAGCCCTTTTCCTAGCAGTGCTGCAGTTCTCCCCTGCCCACAGCGAGGCAAGCGTCACCCCTGCGGACTGTGACACCATCGAAACAGATGCAGGAGTGGCCCTGGATTTGGTCAACAGGCACCGCAGAGACGGCTACGTTTTGGGGTTATTCCGTGTTGTTGATGCCTACAAGCAGGACGTAGTAAGTATCAACTTCAAGACTGCTTTAGACAACGCCATGACTTTAAATAATGAGCCAGATTGTTACAAGTTTACGCCTTGCTGCCTTTAAGAGAGCAACGCTAATGTAATTCAATGACCCAGCTCTGATTTACCCTATCTCAGGATTCATTTGTGCGTGATTTATTGCATGCAAGCCTGACAACACAGGATGCTGAATGTCCCCAGTTCTCACAGAGGACAGGATGTTAGCAGAAGAAATGGTATCAACAGTTTTCTACAACACCTGAAATTAATCTGTCAGATCTGTTTTCAGGTCTTGGATGTTATATTCATATTCATGTTATATTCATACTTCACATTCGGAGAGTTTCTTGAATCTGGGAATATCTAACATTAATTAGATCAGCGTGCCCTGCAAAATAGGCAATTTATTAGCAGTATCTTGTTATTACCTTAATTTTGGATATAGTTGGTTAGCTGGAAGGAAGGGAGAAAGGTCCATAACTGAGTGGAATGAAGTTTGACTAATCCATTATAAATGGTAATTAAGATTCTTTTTCATCTGTAAAAAAAAAAAAAAAAAAAAAAACCACCCGAGACCTAAGGATTAACTCTTTGTGGGCCATTAATAATTTTTAGCAGCACCTACTATCATCCTGGCAGTTAAATTCAAATTTTGATTCCCTATCGCAGGCACTCAAGGCTTAGAATATGCTGGAAGTATAGGCTAAGGATTCTGATTTTGCAGGGGTCCCAGCAGTTTTGTAGAGTCCCTCTGTGAATAAACTGGCCAGCAGACAAAGCTCTGGGAGTATCTGGTCACTCATCTCACAAGATGAGCTGGACAAGATGATGTCCTATGGTCTCTCCAGCCTAAATAACTCAATGAACCGACGCTTGTCAGCTCAGAGGAGCTTTAATAAGGAACTGGGGAAGCTACATGAAAGATTAAGCAAATCTACTTGCAGGAAAGTTTCTTTCAGACCAAGATTTTTGCATCCCAATATTTTTGTTGTTTATTTTTACCTGCACTCCTCTTCCAGGGAAATTCATCAGTCCTTTACTTAACTTTGGATGTGCTGGAAACGGAATGCTCAGTATTATCTGGAAGACCCTGGGCGTCTTGTGAATACAGCAATGCCTATTCCCAGGCAAGTAACAGTATCCAGGCAGAACTATATGTCAATAACGCATTAACACAGACGTGATCTTTATCTGAACTGCCAAGAAATTTATGTGGCATGAAATCTCTATGTAGGGGTCAGGTTTTAAAATGCCTCATTGTATAAAAAAAAATCTATTGGATCCTAGAGTTGTTAAACATAAGCAAAAGGTTTGGAAAAGGGCAGACGGGTCTTGTCAAACAAGGGCAACTTCATTTAACTAATTCTGTCAAAGGAGCTAGACTACATATTCCACTGCTAGTAACAGAAATGAGGTTTCAAGAATAATTTGCTGATAACTAGAGGGTCTCTATAAATGTTTTTTTTTCACTCATGTTCCTGTGATATTAGACAGAAATGTCAGGGCTATATTTTGTCAGTTTTATGTTAATGAATTTATGATATGACAGTATAAAATATTAGTAGTGTCAGTAGACCTATGATACATAGCATAATTGCCCTTTATTTTACGTTGCCTTGGTGTACTCTGGGATGAGAACTACCATCCAAAAACTATTTATTTATAGGAGAGTGGTGAAACTATCACACAGAACAAAGCATGAAGGCCACATAGCAGAGAAAGTGGTGGCTCTTTTTATTAAGACGGCGAAAAGGAATTGGAGAAAAGATTCATCCACTTCATAATGATTAATGTAATCTCTGAATATTTATGGCATTCTAACTTTCCTTGCTAGCTAACGATATTTTATTATAAATAAATATTAGAATGATTGAGAATAAATTTTCCATCGTCTATTTAGTAATGCAAATTGAAAAAATAATATTCTTGGAGAAAGAGGCAATTTTATCTGAAACACAAAGTTTGGGTGGTACCAGGTCAAATACTCTATAAATGACCACACTTATTACTCTTAGAAACACTGTACCTGAAAAGAAGGCATCTAATTCCTACGATCAATGACATCCAATTAACTCTAGTAAAAATAACATCATAACCACATGTTCTTTCTTTCTCTCAGGTCTTTGGGCAATGTAAGATTGTCACATACACAAGCCAGTGGATGAAAAATAAACAGCATCTATATGGATTTAATTGTACAGTAAGTCCAGGTAAAGTAACCTCTATTGTAATTTAATCCATACCTCAAACGAGCCCTACTACTTAAGTACAACTTTGTGTGCTCCTAGCAGATGGTAACTGTAACAGATTCATTCATCTGTTTGAAATTTATATTTGATATAATTAAAATGAAATATTAAGCATGAGTAATAGAATCAAAGGTTATCCTTCTCTTCAAAAGCAAGCTGCACTGATGTCCAATCATATCACCACTTGAGTCAACTAAAACATAATAATGAATATGAGAAAAAAGGTACATTTCAAAAGGCCTCTTTGGGATGGTACGATTCTAAGAGCAAAAAGATTTATACATTGAATACAGTATATGTTAAGAGTATGTGGTTCATATATACCATGTACAGCTCACACATTCTCACAGCTGCCTTTTTTTCATATGTTAGGACAAACCCCTATTTCAGAGTGAGGGACAGGTATTTCACTTCCAGGGAAACCCTTTCACATTTCAATTTCTCTTTATAAGTTCACATTAAAGATACTTATGGTGAGTTCTATTAATACCGATGCGAGTATTAGCAACCTCCCTGTTTTCATAGTTCCTCCAGATCTATTAGAGTGCGAAGACTGTCCCGTGAAAGTCAAAGTCTTAGAAGTCACTGAGCAACACAAAGATGTTGCTGCCAAGGCCTTGGAGAAATACAACAGCGAGAGTAACCACACGAGCCACTTCAACGTGGACAAAGTTGAAAAAATATTAAAGATGGTAAGTGACATCTTGTCCTGTAACTATCTATCAAACACTAAATTTCGTGAGCAGCTCCAGAACTGTGGGCTTAGAACTCAAATCCTTCTAGGAGCAAAGCTATTGCTTGCAACCTCACAGCATAAACCATCTCCTTAAACTTTCTGATCCTGCTTCTGCGAAACCTTGTTATGGAAAATCTTAATTTAAACATGTGACAGCAAAAGGATATCTCATCTGCTTCAAATTACAGCAGTCAAAATGTCAGAGCCTTTTTGGTATTCTTATTTTTGTTTTGCATATGTATCTAACATAGCATAACATGGAAGAGTTTATTTACCACCAACTAGAGTCCTTCAAGATGTACAGTCCATGTATAGGACTACAATCCTACACTCTTTCAGCTTAAGCCAGATATTTTTTCACTCTTGAAATATTTGGATACAGCATGGGGTGGAACAAGCTCAGCATCAGTTTGACCCTCTCAACTACAGAGCAAAGCAGCATTCTGAGGGCTCTGAAGGACAGGACAAGGGGCAATGGGTATAAGTTGAAACACAGGGAGCTCCATCTCCAGGTGAGGAAGAAGTTCTTTCCTGTGAGGGTGCCGGAGCCCTGGAACAGGCTGCTCCAGGTTGTGGAGGCTCCTTCTCTGGAGATCTCCCAAACCCGCCTGGATGCCACCCTGTGTCCCATGCTCTGGGTGTCCCTGCTGGAGCAGGGAGGTTGGACTAGATGATCTCTAGAGGACCCTTCCAACCACAACCATTCTGGGATTCTGTGAAACTACCCGTGCTCTACCTCCTGCAGAACTACTGGCTCTGGTAGCTTACTCCTCTTCCACCTTCAGGGATATCAACATGAAGACTCATCCAATGGGTGTTTTGGAGCAGTAACTTTCACCCATGTGTCTGCTCAGGGCATCTCCTTAATGAGATCCCACGGCTTCTGCCTTAATCCCATGTTGCTCTGGGAAACTAACCACCTTACCCAAGCCCAACCCCACCTTCCTGCAGTGCACAAAACCATTAGGAAAGTTGTCAGTGCTCCAGACTGTAGCTTCACCTGGGATCTATCTCCATTCTCGTTCTGCCATGGCTGTTTTCAAATTGCTTGGTGTCATATATTTCTTCCTAAGCCCTATGTTTTGCAAATACAATCTTCACATTTCTCCATCTTTAGCTACAGTGAGAATTAAGATCGTACCATCAAGAGATTTCAAAAGACTGCATAACCCTTAGAAACTATGACTTCTGACATGAAAGTGTGCAACCAAGTGGGCCTACTTTTAACCTAAGTAGTTAAACCAGAGAAACTTGGGTACACATGTATGCCCTTAGCTGTGGACACTTTCACGCTGACATGAAACTATTCTAACAGCTGAAAAGTAAAATGAAACACCTCTCTATGGATTCTAATAGGATCATAAAGACCCGCTCTCCAGTCACATGGAATGAAACCTTCTTTATGAGTAATGCAGTGACAAAAGAGAACACAGCAATCTCAAAGAAACTGGCCAAATCTTTCCCTAAGTCAACATTAGCACCTCTGTAGCACCGCACTCCCATCACTGGAATGGATAATGTTCCCAATCAGTAGATCACTCCATTTCCCTTGGAGCAGCAATTCAAATTGGAGCAGCAATTGGGGCAAAACCTGTACAGACTACTCCTTAAAACCTCAGGCTATAAAAGTCACAAGTTTCTTTTTAACACATAACAAACTAGGAAAAGATATAAAGAAAGCATTGCCAGAACTAATTTAGGAGTGCGAGTAAAGCATAAATTGCATGATCCATTTTCCTTACTACGTGTACATGTATGAACATTCCCAGGACAGGTAATGAATGGATGAAGGAGACAAGATTTTGATAACAGCACGAAACATCATTGCTTTTAAAGTCATAGGAGCATTTAAATACTCATAGTAATCCCTGCTTGCTTGACATCCTTATTTCAGACTGGCTCCAGAGAAGGTCACGTTGTAGAATTCTCCATAAAAGAGACCAACTGTTCCAAACGTGCAGCACAACACACAGACACGCAACTGGAATGTGGTTTTCTAGATGGCTGGCGTGCCGTGAGTAAAGCCTGAGAGGGAGAACGGGTACAAAGGGTGGCACCAGAAAGATCTTCCCACAATATTTCCCAGTGTTCCTTACAAGCATGTATCCAAACTCAGACTTAAAACCCAGCATGTCCAAGTCCAGATTCTAATTTCACAGCAGCTTCTTTGTCTTCTATAAGAAGCCACGCTGAACTTGTGAATCTAAACTAAGCTGGAACCTGGGATATTCCAGATGTAGATTTGAACTTTTTGTATCTCGCTTCAACATTTAAACTGGGACCATTCCTCAGTAAATCAATAGCGCTATTTTTACAAAGCCTTTTACACTAATTTGAGCAGTAGATCTTTAATGAAACATGTGTATTATCTCATCCCAGTGAGGCCAGGGTTTTTTTTGCTTTTTTCCTCTGCAACAGGGAAATGAAGGGTTCAATGGTTCAGGCTTGTCTACAGATTACATCCAAGTACTCTTCTCATCCCACCTTCTCCTAATAATAGTCTTTACCATAGAAACTATAGGTAGAGTCATTAAAGCAAAATAAATTGTTCCCAGGAATGAAATAGGAGGAGTGATATCTATAAACATTTTAAAATCTCTGTAAAACAGCCTTTTTATCCACAATGATTTTTCTTCTCTGGCTCCTTATACCCTAGAAGACTGTAAAAGTCGTGTGGGAATGGGCTCGTGGCAGAGCCACGAGTTGATCAGGATGATGCACATCCTAATCAGGATGATGCACATGCCAGGTAGCCAGAGGCTTTGAATTCGGTTCTCAGAGCAGCCCCTGCTGCTACTTGCAGAACATGCTGCTACTTTCATAATCAGTTTTCATCATAGGCTACAGATTGCCCAAATATATATATGAAGATAAAGCTCCTGCTGCAAAGAGCTTACACAGAACCGATTATCCCTCAGTTCTGTGATCCTGTAGATGAACGAAGAGGTAAGAAGCTTCAGACCTGCTGTTCTGAAATGGGAGAGCAGACCCATGGGGTCACTAGTTCCCATGCAGAAGTAAGAGCAGGGAGAGCAAGGAGGGAGCAGCTGCACACGCAAAGACTGACCGCAGGCCAAGGTCACCACGGACAGGATGCTAGAAGCAGCAATGCTAAAAGGCTATAGGAAATCAGTTCTCAAAAAAGAAATGTGGGGGAAAAAAAGCTCTCTCTTGAGCTTCTCCTTGAGTGTCACAGCTACACAGTGTTTATTATCGAGGTCTTGGAGCAAAATTTCAGAAAAGCCCAATCTAAATGAATGTTTAACAGCCAAAGACAGAAGAAAGAGAATGAATCCTCCATGGAGTTCTCTTTTTGGAGGCATTGGTAGCTGACCAATTTCTTGTGAACATCAAAAGAGAAATAAGATGAAGAATAATAATGCACATGGGGAAGACAGCTTCACAGTCAGTAACACTCAAACCAGCCTGTATTCTAATCAGGATTTAGAAGGCAAGTCGCGCTGGTCACAAAGCTCAGAATCTAGCTAGATTATGCAAACACACTTGGGTACCCTATGAGCTAGCCTAGCTGCCAAAACGCTCAACTTTCAGTAGCTTTTATTAAGGCCAACATAAGAATCCAAATGTGCATTGTTTTTTTTTTCCCCTTTGTTTTGCTTAGCAAAAGGGATTCTGCAAGGCAACAATCGATGGCCCAGAAGAAAGGGAAGGAACTGATATAACCTGTGAACTCTACCATCCCTGGGTATGTAACCAATGACAGAAACACCTCTCACATCTGTTATCCCATTGCTATAGAGAGATACTGTCCACATCTGTCCCTGGGAAGGCTGCGAGTTACATTAAGAGGTGGGCAGATGAGCTATAACGTATCAGCACTTGGCAGCGACTCTCAAGCAGCAGCTATCGAATCCATGCCAGAAAGTCCTATCAACCAGAGCTGAATTTATCATAAAACCTTAATAAATATTTATATATTGCCAGCCAAAAATAAGCAGATATAAGACAGAAGTAATAAGGGAACAGAAATAATTGATTGGGCCTCTTTAAGCTAGCTATTATATACTCTGTTAAGCCTCTTTATACTACAAAACTGATATAAAGGTCTTCGGATATAAACAAAAATCAGGCTCTGAATAAACAGCTTTTGATAATGAGCTGCACCAGCGCTGCCATTAGCAGCGTTAGAGCTAGAAGATGCATCTGCAAGGAGAAGGAAGGTTTGCTTTATCATATTTGGCATTCAGTGAAACTATAAACGTGAACCTATGTAATTCTCACCTCTCTCCCCACCTTCTTCTGCTATACTAGCATCTCTCTCACTGCTGCTTTCCCTGCTATTTCTATTACCAGCAGCACCACTGCGGGCAGAAATGCAGCTCTCCACCTCCGTGTCGGCCCCACAAGCATCCCCACCATCGTGGTGGCCACGGGCATCGTCACGGGCATCGCCACCCACCCCACTTTGCACCTAAGGACTTCGAGCATCACCACAACTTCAGTGAAGAACATCAAGACAGCCACGAAGGACATCCTCCCCCGCCACCCCATGGCAGGCCACATCACCGTCACCCGCCACACCACCATTGTCCTCCTCCTCCTCCCCAAGAGGAAGCACATGACCCTGCTTCCCATTTACTCAAGGATGAATCACATCCTCCTCCCCCTCCCCAGAATGAAACACATCATTTCCATCATCCTCCCCACCAGGGACCACCTCATCCTCATCCTCCTCCCCACCATGATGGACCACATCATTTCCCTCATCCTCCCCACCATGGACCATTTTGTCCTCATCCTCCTCCCCACCACGATGGACCAGACCACCCCCCTCATCCTCCT
>JAVCKT010092667.1:0-14275 GCA_032273925.1 Rhynchotus rufescens
TTGTCTTATTGCTGGCTACCACTGAAGAGTCCCACCCCCCCCCCCCCCGCCCCCTTTTTATACCCTCTCTTCAAATATTTATAGGCAATGATAAGATTCCCTTCAGCAGCCTTCTCCAGGATCAACAGTTCCAGCTCATAAGTGAGAGATGCTTCACTGCCTAAAGATCTTAGTGATCCTTTGCTGGACTTGCTCAAGAACCTTCGTATCTCCAGTGTTCTGCGGAGCCCCGCACTGGACACAGTACTTGAGGAGTAGCCTCAGTAGGTGTGAGGAGAGAAGAAGGATCTGGCCACTCCTGATCACCTTCCGGTCCTTCATGTACTTAGATTGTTACTCCATCAATGTCCCATGGATCAAGGTCAGGATGACCAGCCTGAAATAATCTCTAAAGAACTCTTTGGATTCCCCAGCATCTGGGTCTCAGCAGATTGCTGACCCACCCAACTACAGGTGGAGCTCTGATGTGACCCAAAAGTGACCATGAGGTGGAAGTTTGACTGATGTGATGTTCTGATCCCTTCCTAAAATGGCTGTGACCTTTATGCTACAAATGTAATCATGGCCTCTATCCACATCCACCCCCTCTACCCAATGACCTCAGGGTTCCTCAGCTGCATTTCTTGGGCATGATGGCTGCTGGCCCCACGTCTCTGCCAGCTGCCAGGGACGGGCACTTTCAGGGACGGCAGAGAGCAAATCCACGTGACAGCTCCCAGGGCCTCAGGGCAAGAGCTGAAAATGTTCCCAGTACTAGTCAAGACGGGCTACCAATCTCCAAGATTGAAATAAGAGCCAATGGTTTTCATTGAAGATCCTTCTGGGGAAATATCCCTCCTTCTGGCATTTGGGACTGGGAAGTCACATGCCTGTGTCAGTTATGTTCAGATTTTTTATCTATCATCATAGCCAATAGCATTTAAAAAAAAAAAATAGAAAAAAAAAAAGAGCCATGAGCATCTGTGTCCAGCAGGTCTCTGCAGTTAACAGTCTTTTCTACCCACGAATCACGCAGAGCAATGAGCACCTGAGACTGCAGAGATGTTTCAGCTCTTTACTAACGCTCATGATTCCTCCCCAAATAGTTTTCTTTTTAATTTACCAGCTGATTAATTTGACTTTTTGTTATTTTATTGTTCACGGTTTGATTTCTGCAAGCCAAATCTCAAGAAAGCTCTCCAGAGTTAGTATAAGCTGGTTTCAGAGTGAAGAAAAACTGACCCCTTTTTCCCAGTAATCACTCTTTATGTAGAGCTCTTCATGACTTTCTTGTGTATCTGTCCCCAATCTCTGCCCATTATTTCCATCTTTAAAAGGCTTGAAAGTTACGTTTTGGTAGTGAACAGCTACAGCACAAATGTGAATTGTAATCAGCAGAAACCCAGTTACTCCTTAAGCTACTGGGCCAAGATGATTAGCTTCCACCTCGGCGTTCCTCAGTATTAAACGCTGATGACACAAAAGCTGCCTGAAAAGCTGCAGGCAGATAAGGAAAACCGATTAGAAAATCTTGCTATGCAACCTTGGATATTAAGCAATGCCTTCTCTGCAACATGCCCTTGTATACAATGAAGGCTTGAATGGAGCAAACAGAAGGAAGCCCATTTCCATATGCTACTTGCTTGCTGACATATAGAGAAACATGGAGTATTCAAGACACCTGGCTTGAATTTCTACATATCACTTCTTGGATTTCACATATTCTTATTATTGTCTTGCTGCAGCCTCAAAAATTGTTTAGTAGATTTTCACTTGTGTCACGGCAAACTGTTCTCAAGCAGTGTCTTCTTCTCAAAGTGGAACTAATGGGCTGTTTGGGATGTTTTGCTCCATCCTACCAGAGCGCATTGCTAAAATTATAATACATCTTGGAGAAAAACATGACTTAGTTTGTAGTCACAGTCAAGGGCTATTAAGGACCTGAGCTAGTTTTGGTGATGCTTTTCCAGCATTTCTGGAGAAGCTGCTTGGCTTTGCTGCTAGGACATCAAGGATCGGGACACTATTTCAAGGAAGCTCCCAAGAGCTATAGTGGGACGATGCTTCCAGGCCAGCCTCATCTCTGTCATGTAACAAGGAGAAGAAGGCATCGGCACAAACCAGGAGAAGTCTCCCAGAGTCATCGTCCTCTCTAGTCCTTATAAAATCACCTCTGCACTCATGGTGAGATGGACAAAGCTCTGTCTTCCTCTGAGCCGCAACTTGACTCAGAAAGTGTCACCATCACGATCCATAAAATTATGTAACACAACTGAAAATATGCCAAGGTTTGGGTGGAAAAGGGCAAGAAGAGACATTTTTATCGCTCCTTCTAAAAAGTGATCTGTTGTTACAGACTTGGGCAGTTGATGCAGCAGCAGCAGTTTTTAGATCCTCTAATCAAAGCCCAGTTACTCTCTTCCCAGCTATGCTGGATTCCCTCTGTCTTGAGTCTGCAAGTACTGGATGCTGTGCCTCAGGCACACGTTTTGCTTGGGATAAATATACGAAGTAAAGCCCTCTTCAGATCAAGGGAACCCAGACACAGCTCCGCCAGCAGGCTGGAGCTGCCCCGCAAGTGCAGATGTCTTTCTGCAGAGCTCCCCAACACCTGAAGTCACTTTTGTGACTTTGTCAAAACTAAAAACAACAAGGTTATTTTCTAAAGAAATTTTGGACCTTTACTTCTGGGAAGCGCTGCCCAAACGTGACAGGTTGCTGCCTGGGGAAAGGAATGAGCCAGGAGCAGAACTGGCTCAGACCCATTCACTTGGACGTCCAGTTTAAAGCACTCTGCAAGGTTGTTCCCAGATCTCCTCCTCAATCCACTTTCCTCCTTCAGCCTCCACATCTCTGTGTGGAGAAGGGATGTCCTTAACGATTCAGGTCAGGGGATGATTCACTTGGTCAGTTCAGAGCTACCAAGGCATGTTCCTTCTAAGCAAGCTGTATAAAGGGTTGACGGGTACGATCCTCTTGGCCACTAGCACCCAACTTCAATCACCTGGAGGTTTTATAGCTCCTTTTGGTGTCCACACACAGTGGTGATATTTAGGTGCCTCAACTTTGAAGTTGAATGGGCACCATTCGAAGCCTGCAGCATCCTGGATTAATCCAACCTGGTTTGGAGTTAAACACAAACACTGCTGCTAAACACGTCTTCTTGCTGGGCAATAATCAACCAGTTATGTGCGGTTCTTGTCTATCAGCAGAAAAGCCACTGCAAGTATCACAAACACTGGATGCTACTGAGGTTCATTGGCTACAGCCTGGGGCTGACCACCTGCAGCAGGGGTGCCAGGACACCAGGAGCCACATAAACTAGGAGACAAGAGAGTAACCACCTATGATATTTTGAGAAGAGACAGTGAGCTTCCAGCTTTTCCATTCATGTTTCCATGGATGTTTTTACACCCTCTGCAGGTGTGAAGGATTCTCACTGTGGACCTCTCTGTGATGGTTCACGGAGGAAATCCTCAGATTGTCCCCAGAGCTGGGACAGCTGCCAGCCCTGCCAAGCACACTGCAGTTTCTAGAGACCCTCCACCAATGGGAATGTGATGGGTGGCTCATGAAAAAAGCAGGTTAGTTTATCAAACTGAGGTTTCTCTCACCTATTCACAGCACACTCTGCGCAGGGATGCTCCAGTTCAGGGATCCAGCTTGGGAGCCCTGAACAAACCTCCACGTTGAGCCCATCACTTCTCACCTCATCAGATGAGGATCAATCTGCGGATCAATAATAACAATAAGCAGATCAATCCCTTTCTTTATGCAGCAGCACTCCATCTCTTTTCTGGAGTCAAAACAGCCTCCCATCATTTCAATTCTCCCCTTTTCATATTCCGCTTGGTCCCCATCTTTCTTGAAAGCTGTCTTGAAAGGGGATGGGGGGGGAACCTTCAGCTGCTCTCCCCTAGCCTCTCCGAGATGATGTTTTCAAAGTTGCCACCTCCATGAGATGACTAGTAATCAGCAGAAGATTACAAACCTCATTCATTTTGTTAATTACAGCTAATTACTCATGCCATGTAATCTGGCACAGAACCACTTTTACTCTCCAATTTCAAACCTTCTCTGTCTACATGCCAGTCAGGGACTTTCTGCTTTGCCTTCCTCACACCTTGAGTCCCTTGCCAGATGCTGTAACACCAGCTCCTTCCACGTGGCTCTTCAATTTAATTGATAGTAAGAAGGAAAGCTGGAAAGCAAAAGCAGACAAGTGTCCTTCAATTTTTCTTTCTTTCCTAGGTAGGCATTTGTTTTATTCATTTCCCTGTGGCATTGATGAGCCTTCCTTCACCTCCTCCAACACCAGAAACAGAGCACGGAGGCTCAGGGGCGTTTCTGTGGATGAATATTTCCCTCCAGCCATGCACACAGACCAGTAGCCCAAAGAGTTATTTTTTCTTTTCCCCAAATATCCAGCCTAATCACCTTTCTGGAGCAGCCCTTCACACATGCAGACAACATGCCCATTATCTTGTGCTCCTCAACCATCTCCTTTCTAGACTAAACAACTCCTCCTTCGACCTTCCCTTGCTTGCACGTTTTTCTTTTTTTTTTTTTTTTCCTCTTTTTATCACTCTTTCTGCTCCCTCCTGGACTTGTTGTTACATGTCTGCGTCTTCACATCCTTAACACCATGTGGAGAGGAACGATCACATCGTGCAGCCTATCTGCAGTGCAGTTCTAACTGCATCCCCGAAGAAGACCCGTGTCCCGCTGTGTCCTACGCTGACTCGGGGCTCATTTCCCTCAAGCCTTCTGTACAGAGGTGCTGCCTCACCAACCACCAGTGCTCTTCAATCCTGCTTCAATCCCAAAACACACAGTATATTTATTTATTTATTATTTATTTGACAGCATCTCATTGATCTGGACTGGAATTTGGTGGATCAAGGTCCACCAAAATGTTGTGAGAGGAAGTAATGGGTTGGTAAGGACTGAAGGAAATCTGATGAAAAATCTCAAGTTCTTCCTCAAAAGCCGAAATCGGTGGGAGAGATGGGGAGATCACCTAGATCTGGAGAAAATGCTTACTGTTTTTTCTTTCTGGTTTAATAAATGCGCTGGAATTGTGACCTGATGGCACAGCACCTTTCAAAAATGATAGGTATTAAATACAAATGTTAAATTTATATGTTAATATCGTTAACATGTGCTTCAGTGCAGAAGGAGGAGAATACAAGAGGGAAGGAGGCACCACGCTTGTAGGGCGCCAGAAGGACCCCCAAAAAACACAGCCTGTGGCTGGGGATGGTCACACCCTCTTTCCCACAGCTCAACGGCGTTCCCAGCAGGAGCTGCAGGGAAGGCAAAGGAGAAGAAATCGGAGGAGAAAGGATTCTTCTCGCTTTGCATCATCGCAGTCCAGCCGCATCTATTTTTGCTATGTGCATGGCATCAGGCACCCGTCACTGCTATTCCTACCCCATCCGACGCAGCAGCACCTCCGCATGACAGCCCGCAAGCAGCGCGGGGCGGCAGCTGCACCGCTGCGAGCGGGAGAATGGGATTTGTTTTTTTGCTCTTAATGGGCCTGTGAGGCAACTTAAAATCTGGGGAATGAGATTATCGCCCTTAATCCCCTGCTGACTCCCCGGGAAGGATTACCAGCTCGTCAGGAGCGCAGGGCGCAACACCCCGTTCCAGGGATACTTGCTCCTGTTGGCCCAGCATTGCTTGTCCACCTTGTTTTAGCCTCCAGGGACACCCCTGACGCATTTCCATGGACATTCAGCTTTGCAGTCTCAAGAGAGAGAGAGGGCTGACATCAACCTTAAATAAAAAAGAAATCAAGGCATATTTCGTGATCTGTTTTCCCACGGTCTGATGGAGAAGGGGAGAGAAGGACCAAGCTCTCCTAAAACCCACTTAGCTGAGACGTGCCCAAGACCAAGGTTGACTCAGTTTTGTTTCACCTGTATGTCCCAGCACCCATGGGATGGGGCAGGTAAACAGCACAATCCCTTGGTCATTCACTTCCTTGAGCACACCCTTGGGTCCCTGGGCATCTTAGGAGCCCAGAGAAAACATGGATTGATCCTCTTATGCCCACGAGCACAGCACAAACCCTCCAAAGGGGCCAAAATCCCCAGGAGTAGAAGGGCTCCCATCAGGAGAGGCAAAACCCGACTTCAGTGAAGACAACTTGCAGCAGCTGCTCTTTCCAGCAGGGAAAAACAGCACACTGAGCACAGACTTTATTCTTATTATTACTACTCTTACTCCTAGTCCTGCTGTCTCACCTTGGCCGCCCCTCGCCACCGCCCGCGGGAGCCGCAGCCCCGCGCGCGGGCAGCGCCGCGAGGCGCCACGGGCTGCGGGGCGCCGCGCAGGGAGACCCCGCTGCCTCGCGGCCGGGCAAGGGAGGAAGCGCCTCCCTCCTCGCCCTCACCTGCGGGCTCCGCGCGCCGCCCTGTGCGGGCGGGCGGCCCATCCGGCGCTCCCGGGCGGCTGCCTGCGCTTCACCCGCCATTTACCGCCTCTTGCAGCCGCCTCTGCGAGGGGCTCCGCGAGGCTGTTCCGCGGGCCCGCGGTCGCGCTTTTGCTCTACGTTGCGCGGCTCGAGCTCAGCAGCGGGGTGGCTCTGCACAGAAAGGTCCTGCCAGCTGTTCTGCTGCCCTCGAGTGAGAAACTGTAGGAAAGCCCAAAACTCCGTGTCGCCCACCACTTGCCAACTAGCTGAGGCAAAGCGTTTGTACTTTCCTTTACACCTGTTAAAATTAATAGCTCTGCCTTCTTTTTCATGTTGTATTCAGTGCTCAAGATGATGAATGTGTTGCCCCAACCTGTTGCCAACTGTAGAGCTTCACAGAGTTAAAAAAGACAAGAGCAAATAAAGATTAAAGTCATAATCCTGCTAAAGTTGACAACTAAGAAAGAAGCAGTCTCAGCTGATAGCAGGAGGAAAACTCTTTCCTGGGGCTTTGGTTTTGCCAGTGTCCTCTGGCCATGATGCCTTCCACCTTCCCGTGGGACCTCAGCTGGTCTGTATGGATGGGAGCAGCTCTGCACAGGTGCTCACAGGGTGGCAAAACACAGTCAAGCGAGGCATTCCCTTGAGTTCCTTCAGGGTTTGTTGCTCTGCTCTCTAGAACCCCAGTCTAGGGACTGTCTTATTAAACATAAAGAACAGAAACACACAAGGCAATAACTTTGCCAGGGGCTGTTGGCTATATAACACATTGAGAAAAATAAGCTTTAAAAATCATTTGATCTACATGTGGAGTGTTGTTGTTTTATCTGCAGTGAGTTTATATGCTAATAGGGGTGTTGCAGGCTAATGTTTCATCAGCTAGTTGAAAGTTTGGTTGTCTTTGCTGGCCTAGCTCTCATGTCTATCCTAACTTAAATTCTAGAGAAATGAAGTTTCCAGAAAGTTCTTCCCTATGTAGTATCTAACATAAGATGCTCTGCTGCTAAGCTGTATCTTGTGTAATTTTTGTAAATCATTATTACATTTTGTATGCTGCTTTTGTGGCAGTTTAAATATTGTGCGACCTCAACCCAAATAACGTGATATTGCTTTGATTCCTATTTAATTCAGCTTTGCATGCTCACCTGCATAAAGTTCATTTTCTCTCATCAGCTGTTTTTCTATCCTTTTCCAGTGTGAATTAGCTTAAGCCTACAATTGTATATTTTCATGTCTGAAAGTTTTTAAGTTTTTGTGTTAGTTTGTTGTTTTTCTGTGGTTTTATTCCCAATCTCAGTATGTTTATGAGCTGTTAAAATGATGCTGCATTTCTATATAAAAAGTTACATGAATAAGTATGATTCAAAGCTATAACTTTTGTTTTTCTAACACTGAGTAGAGTTAAGGTTATCATTATTCCCAAGCATAACAAAACTGCCTGTTTCCTTTAAGCTGCCCAGGTGGATTCAGAGGGGACATGGAAGGCAGGCGGGAGGCAGAAGCCCAAGGCGGCGCCGGGCAGTGATGCGGCGGCCCGTCCCCTTCCAGCCTGTGCCCTGCTGGCTCCAGCACTAGGGCAGCCTGCGCTCTGTCAGGTTGGAAATTCCAGCTGAGCTGCTGGCTCTGCCAGGGAGCTTCCCCTCGGCCTGTTGGCAACAAGGGCCCTGCAATGCCCTTGTTCCCAACCTATTTCACAGGAGCACAAAACAGGTGGGGTTGGAAGGGACCTCTGGGGATTATCTGGTCCAACCAGAGTGCCCTACAACAGGTTGTCCAGGACTGTGGCCAGTTGGATTTCAAACAGCTCCAAATACGGAGATGCCACAACCTGAAGGAGCAATCTGTTCTAATGTTCAATCATTCTTCTGGTGTAGAAGTGATTTCTGGTGTAGATACAGGTTTTTAGATTCTTAATTCTTAATGACTCAATTTTGCACTTCATAGATGAAATCTGTGGGGGGAAAAAAGCATTAGTCTTCTGTTAGTCCTTTTTTCATTTTGAGTTTACTGGAAATTGTGCTGTAAAATGAGACTGGATTTCTAATGTTTCTTAGAGTGATCGAAGTTATAGAACTCTTCAGCATAGTAGGATTTACCTTCCACAACTTATTTTTCTGTCATCTTAAGCAAGTTGTTGACATATCAGGAGAGTATTGCCCCTGGATGTTTCTTCTCAAAGGTTCATGTGCCTTGCACTTAACTCTAGAAGCTGTGTTTACATAGCGTGAATTTTCACTAAGACAAAGACCAAGGTGCCTCTGAAAAATATTTAAGCCAAGCATCTGAAGCAGAAGCTGCCCTCCCCAGGCATCAGGGAATGTCAGGCCTGGGTATTTTCTGCCTGCACTCCCTGTTTACCGGCCCTGCACCCTCCCATGCCTAAAAGCCTGTTCCTTCAGCAGGGCTGGAATAACTTAATTGCTTTGTTTCTGCACACGAGATTCTCTGGGCAACTGCAGTTCTTGTTCTCGTTTGAATCTGTTAGATTAATTCCGTTTTCCTTTCCTCCCTGCTCCTGCCCTCTCACTTAGAGAATGCCACTTACGTGTTTGCCTTTGTTTGTCATAGACATCTGTTACAAACAGTTAACTAGTAACAGCCAAAAGTGTTACAAATTGGACTGTTATTGAGGAGGAAATGGAGCGAAGTGCTGCAGGCAGCGCTGGCTTCCTGAGCCTTCCCCAGAACTCTCTGGAACACATTGTGTCCTCTAGGAAGCAGAGCAGCCACTTTAGTGAGCACTGAAGTGGCAGCCGGGAAGTAAAATCTCCCTGTTTCCTCCTTGCTGGCTTTGAAACCTGCATCCTTTAAATATTGCCCATAGATTTTTTTTTTTTTTTTGAAGAACTCTTAATCGGCATGTATACACTTTTAGCAAGTGTTCAAATTCTTGGTAAAAAGCCTTGAGGATTCAGTGTCCACTGTATTTTTGTGGCTCTTGACATATAGGGAAATAAGCAAAAGTGGAAGATGCTTCCCCAGAAGCAGCCTGCAAGGCATTGGTTGAGTCAGGGCGTGATTCCCCATTACCAGCCTTCAGGAGGGTATTCTCAAGGCAAGCTTTGAAGCCTGCAGTAATAGTTTTCAGAATATGTACTTAATGTTCAAAATATATAAGAAAGTAAAGTGGTTGTTGAAAGCTGTTTGTGTACAACATTTAAAACAATTCTATTAAATGATATAACTAAATCTTAGTAAATTATTTTCAACCCATTTTTTTAATGGTCTTTATATTTTGAACATACATACTTATATATTCTGCAGCACTATGTTCTTCTCAAAATAGGGGGATAAGATGTAAGATAGGCTTATGACATTTTAAATAAGAATGTACATGAAAGTATCTTAGCATGGTGCAGAAGTATAGAGTGAACGAGGCAAACAGAACTGCCAAGATAAATTGATGTTTTCTTCAGATCTGATCAGGGTAATTCAGAAGACCACACGACTATAATCTATAGACTATAATCTATAGGCTTATTTTACTACTAAAAGCTACTTAGATGAGGAAGATTTGTAGAAAAATGTAGCACCATGGATTGCAGTAGGAAACATTTATTTGAAATCTGGAGATTATCTAAAGAGATAACATCAAGGGAGAAGTTTCATATTCAGATTGAATTAGGTCAGGTTGTGGGGTATTTTTTTGTTTTGCTGTTAAACTGATGTTTGCTTGTATCTGGGTTACAATCCAAACTGGCTATAATGCTAAGTAATGGTAGCTATTGGCACCTTGCATACTTAATTTCTCATTTGATGGGGTAGGTAACATTTTGGTCAAGAAGTCGTCTCGGTGTTTCGTTTTGTTTTAGGGGAAAAGAATATTTTTATGTTTCTCTTTAATTGTGATATTCTGTCTTGTGGAGCAGATAGTTACTAGTAACCTTTTGAAGTTAGGATAATGTAATCACAAACTTCTCTCCTGAAAGTGTGTCCTCTGTATGGTAGTTTTGTTTCTTATTTGTCTTGAGCAATAAACAATCCAGAAAGAAAAGAGCAGGCAAAAGCAAAAGGTGGATTTTTCTGCCTGACAGCTACACTTTTATGTGGTCAATTGTTAAGTTAACCACCTAAGTCATTTAAATCTGTCAGAACTTGACCCAAGTCCAAGTTCTTTTTTGTTGTTGCTCACCTCTGTTTCTAGCTATGGTGATGTCTTTATGATATAGAATAATTTAGGACTCTGGAGATCATGTTATGCAAAGCCCTGCTCTAAACAAGGCAGACATGAGAACTGGGCTGTGTTGTTCAGTGTCTTGTCCACTTCAGTTCTACGTCAGCAGGGATGGAGATTGCAGAGCCTCTGGATAACCCAGTGGTTGTCCCCACTGTTATTTTTTTCCCTTACATTTGCTTGTGAATACCTTGCTGTGGTTGTCAACATCTCCTCTCCTCCGTTGTGCACCCCTCAGAGCCTGGGTCTGAGTTCTCTGGAGTGGTGCATCAGGCAGTGCAGGACAGCCAATATTCCTCCTTTCCATTCCTTCTCCAGGCTGAGCAAACAGAGCTCCCAAACATTCCTCCCATTTGCCACGTAGTCCAGCCCCCAAACTGTCCTGAGTGACCCTTGCAGGGCGCTCCAGTTTGTCAGTGCCTGTGCTGTCCTCGGGGCTCCACTGTAGCTGTGGAGGTGCCGCTGTAGGAGGGCAGTCCCCCCCTGCCCTACCTGGGCGCAGGGGTCGCTCACTGAGCCCCGTCCACGCGGCGGCCCTGCTGGCTGCTCCCTCGCCGGCGCCTTCCTGGCCGCCAGCACCTCGAGGTTCCCCAGGGCTCTTTTACAGCCGGTTGGCCCTCGGCCTGCACTCTTGCGTGAGCCTAATTCAGGCCTAGGAACAAGCTTTGTGTTTGCCTTTGTGATAGGTGAATGCAACACCTGCAGGTTTGACAGGACCTAAGCCCTAGGTTTTCGCATCCTCCTGGATCCAGTTTCTGTGTAGGCTTATTATACTCTAGATATAAATGGAATACGTAAGTGAATTTTCTCTTTTAAGTGCAAAAATTACAGTCCTTGAAGATGATGATTTTTTTTTTCTCAGATGTTGGTTGGAGTTTCTTTACAAGGCATTATTTTACAAAAGTACTTCAAACTATGGCCTGCAGTCAAGTAATATTGCAAAGTCCAGGAAATGAGTTTGTCTCTGATCCTTTTCTAGTAAATTATCCCAGAGGACAACACTTTTTCTTTTTTTTTTTCCCAAAAAGGATTGATATCCATAAATAAGATGATGTTAAAATCCCCGAGCTTCACAAACATTCACAACTAACACGCTAAAAGTAGACATCTACTTCATATGCATGTACGTGTTTTGGCAAGGCTATTTTAAAGGAGAAAATGGGCAGGCAGGAAATATTAGTCTTTACAGAGTGGCCTAAAAAGAAAAAAAATACTACCAAGGGAATGGTTTGGGTGAGGTAGTTGTTTTGCCTGTTACTATGTGCTTGTCAAAGATTGACAACAAGCACTAGCAGTACAGTGAGAAGTGTCCCGTGTGTCCCATATGTCCCATATGTTAAACAGAATCTTCCTGCTCTTGGAAATAAGAGGCTTTTGAGACAGTCAGCCATTTTTGATACAGTTCTTGTATCCATAATATATCTATATACATGTATTTTATATCTGTGCATTAGATTGATACCCCAATCTATCTGTGCCTTTTATGTTGGTAACCCAGTACTGAGATTTAACAAAGTTAATTTAATTTGTTATTTTAAAAAATATTCTATTACTTGCTATTTTAAAAACATCATTAAGAGAAGATTCTGGATGGTGCATAGTTTAGCAAAGACAATATGCTCATGGGGTGGCTTCTAAGCATTTGCTAGAGTTTTAGGCAGACTTGAGCTAATCCTGAAGTTTCAGTGCTAATACACTAAAGCCTTAATTGAGGAGTATTCAGACTTGCCCGTGACCTCATTAATAATCTTTTAGTCAAAGTTCGCAACTTTAATAGCTCAGGAAATACTGAATTCCTTTGGAAACTTGAGGCAGGTTATGAACTCCTCGCAAAGAACAGCGGAACAATCTCCATTCCCAATTTGCTTTGGCATCCGATGAATGTTTCTCTGAGTTGTTGCTGCCAAAAACTCTCAAGTTTCTAGCAGCCATTCATCACTTCTTGGCTGGTGATCTCAGGCTTAATATCCATATTCTGTTGAATGTATATATTTAGAAGTGACACCTTGGGATCTCCCGCACTGCATGTTTTTGCTTCTTTGCCATTTGGTGCCCGTGGCCAAGGACACTGGACTTTTCTTTTTCCTTTAAGTTGTCTTTAATAATATGGTAGTAGTTGCAGTAGGCAAACTCCTTTGCCCCAGGCTAAAGGAGCACAGAGCACGTCCCCTACACCTAAAGCTCCAATACCATCTTTTAAAGCATCTGCTTAAGCTGGCTTGAGCTGTTCCCTATCTCAACAGTGTGCCAGCAGTGCACGTTCCTAGGATGCTTGGGCAGCTTCAGAAGCCTTGCTGCTCTTCACGGCTAGTCTGCTGGGGCAGAGATGGCCTTGTTCTGTTTACTGTTATCTTTAATGATAAATTTGCCTATTTACTTGCCAGTCAAGCAGAAGTCAAACCTAATGCTGTTAGATCAACATACGAACGCCCATGCACAGTGCTAGGTTGCATTTCCTACTGCATAAAGCCACAGATGGGTTAAGGGTGCTGATCAGTGCTTGGATAGTTAGCCAATTTGGTACTTACCCCCCACACACACTTTATCATTTGACCTTAAAACAAGAGAACTTCAGTGAGGAGCAGAACTGGCACATCACTGTGTCGTGTTTACTGACACGACAACAGCATCAAGATTAATATGTGCGCTGCAGCACAGCTGCATGTTTTCCATCAGTGATGTCAGAGCATCTGCACGCCGGTCGTTCACACTGCCCTGCGCGTCTCCTGTGCCCCTTCCTCCTTCCGAAGGGCAGCAATGTGGAATGATAGAGTGCCCCAGACAGTGGGGACTCTTCTTTGGCTTCCCCTGCCCAGGAGCTCTTCCCGCTCCTAGGGAACTGCCAGGGCAGCTGCACTGCACTAGCGGGTGCAGTTTGGTTTTCTGGAAGCTGAAGGGAAAACTTAGGCTACAGTAAGGTCCAGTAACTGGCTAAGTAGAAGAAGAGAAGTTGAACCCAATGTAAACCAGAAGTGGAACCCAGTATAAACCTGAATTTTTAGCCCTCCAGCAGATCGAAATAGATGTGGAGAGTTCCTAATGGCTAGGGGGAAAGCTCCCACTCCCATGCATGGCTTCCTATAACCACGTGGGCTGCTTTCCTCACTATGGGGGAAAGGAAAAATCCATCCAGTGGATGAGTTGAAGTGAAGGGGATATTCCAGAAAGCGTTGTTTCATGGATGAATCATGGCTATTCCATGTAATATTGTTAAATTATATATTGTTGCATGGTATCCAGGGAGATTGCAATTAATGTCTCTTTCAATTGCAGTTCATTGCCATGAAAAGGAGGATATGATCGTTTGTCCTGTGAAATCAGCTTACATGTGAAATTTGGCAGGTATGTATGTCTCTGAGTCTACAGCACAAAGTAAAATAACATTAATATTTATTACTTCTTTCTTAAATATGGCTTAGTCTATAAATAAATACTAGCTGTATAGCCAAAGCATTAATAAAATACATGTTTTTGTGGTTTTGCCTGTGAAAGATTATACAAAGGGCGATTCATTAACTTTGTTTTAAAGATAATCTTTCAGGAGAAAAGAAATGAATGACTCTCATGTCTGTCTGGAGTATATTCCTGGCTATTCAGTTCTGTCTACTGCTTTGTGCTTTTTCTGTGGGAATTAGGTAATTACTTCTCTATATATTTATTTCAATAGTAAGCTGCCTTGCTACTTTTTCAGATAGATTTTG